>BMAO01023408.1:0-22244 GCA_019973975.1 Trichonephila clavata | reverse complement strand
TTTTTGACATCTTTTTCCTGTTTTCAATTATTATTCACAGCGTGAAATCATCTCTAATACACATACATAATTTCAATAACCTCACTTTACACCTTTCTTCTTGATTCTCCTATATGCGAGAGCTTACTACATGCGCTATTGGCCAGCATCTCTGATCTCTGCTGTTTGCTACCGATGAGTATCGAAATATAAAAAATTTATTACGTTTCAAAAATGAGTTCACCATATCATTCACGTAAAGTTCCAAAAAAATGTTGAAAATGACATCCTTCCAAAAGTTTTATCCCTTTAAAAATTCCTCTTAAATTTTAAAGCAAAATATTTTAACATGCAACTTTTTCTTGAATAAAGACTTCATTATTCCATACAAGACATTCAATTTGCTTATAAAACTTTTAAGATATGCCAATTTGCTTCATCTTATGTTCAATCAAAAGTATTAACCATATTTAAAGTAACATAATTGTACATATTTAGAGGCTCAGGAGCAATACTGAATCACTCTTCTTTCACAAGTTACGTCTTTCTTAGATGAAGAGAAACATTACTCAGTTGCAATAGTTCAAATAGTTTCCAACAACAAAGGCCTGAGTGAAACTTCTAACATCAGTAAACATTTGTGGAGAGAAAAAAGTAAACACATCAGAAACTCCTTAATGAAACGTGAAGGTGATTAATAAAGAAACAAAATACAGTCTCGGAACTAATTTCGTATACTTTGTCAATTAGTTTTGTTTCCCTGAAGTGGACAAGTATCGCATATCAATCTAAAGGTTTAAGAACAAACAGTAAGTGTTTCAATTGAACCAAATTAAAGGAGTGTACTATTAATCGTAACATAGCTTACGCTATAAAATACACATGCCTTCCGCTATAACTTCTTCCGCTAAATCCTTCCGCTATAATTTTCTTGATTCTTTTGCGATTGAGTAAGGAATAGCTTGGTTATTTCTGGTTTCTTTTGGAAGATTAAGTGAGATATATTTCTAATATGTTTATATTAAATTATAAGATTTCTCTAAAAACTCTCAATATATAATTCTATTTTTTACATTGCAAACTATGAATATTATTAGAAAAATGAAACGCTACTCAGCCTTATAAAAAACATAAAACTCCAAGTTTATTTTATGTTAGTAAAAGAAAAATACTTACTGATTTAAATAAAATTCACTTCATTATTTAAATAAAATTTATTTAATGTTTTGAAAACGCTCGTAATAATTACTCCATAGTAATGTAAGAGGGGGGTGCTCAGAAAATTTTATTACTATTCTGGTTTAAATAAGCTGTATTCAACTAAAAGAACTCATAAAATAAAATTCCACTTTATTTATTTATAAATGAAAGTTTGCATTTTATACATTTGATATAAGAAAATAATGTAGACTGAAATCTGAAGCCAATTCGATAAGAATAACTTTTTCAAATCACACTCTCTCATATATGTATATAATTCTTCTCGAATATGTATCCAGTGAGTATATAATTTTTTTATATCTAGAGCAGGGATCTAAACCTGGGATCAATAGAACGATTTTAGATAATATAAAATGATTTTGAATATTTAAACATAAATGTTACTTAACATTTATTCTGTAAGAAAAGACTTTCTCTCCTGTGTTTTTCTTTATATATTACATATATTTTACTATTTCTTGTCTAATACCATTCATAATAAATGAAGGGAGGATCTGTATGATAATGAACAAATGAGAGAGAAGAAAAAACTTATTGAAGTAGCTTGATATAATTATTCAAGAATTCTGCCATGTAATTCTACCTCAGTAATTATATTATTCTTAGCTGCGTGTTGTGTTGTCGTACGTGAACGTAGTGGAATGAGTGTGTCCCATAGGATTATATACAACCACCGTTTATTGTTTTTCATGTTTTAGTTGTCCAGTCATGAAACTATGAAGTGTTTGAAGTCCTCATTTGCGTTTTAGTAAGTAAGTATTTCTTCATTTGCATAATGATTCGTATTTGCTCATTAACAAGCTTAAGTTTGAACATGAAATGCTAAAAAAATAACTGAAATTGTGAAGTTTATAAGGAACTATGATGAAAGTTAAAATCTCGTTTTATTTCATTTGCATTAATTAAAAGAGATGGACATAGAAACGGCAGTTTGCTTATGCGTGAGTGTGTTTTAAAACTCACAAATTCATGGTTGAAGGTAACAAATTGAAAAATTACCCGAATGCACATAAAAACGAGTATGTGTGTAGTATGAATATACTGAGATCGAAATAGATAAAAAAAAAGGAACAATATTCCAAACTTTGGATTTACATTTGTGCACCGAAGTATCTTCTACATTTGCGAGCAGAAGTCTGTGAGTATTTTTTTGCATTTATTTAAAGAAAAAAAAGAGACCTCGTACTGTAGAGAAGATTTAATAAATCCGTGGGCTCAGTAAATAGTTTAACTAGTTTATAGATTGGAACACATGCACAGAGAAAAATGCTGAAATCAGTTCCTTAATTAAAAATGATGCAAAATATTCAATACTACTTGTTATCCCATGTAATATTTTGAAATAGATAGTCGGCAAATTAATATTTTTCATTTTTCTGCATTATGCAGCTGGATGAAGATAAGAACATATCTCAGAATAATCAGCATATTGTTTTTGTTCGTTATGTACATGCTAATGCTATTAAAGTAAGAATTTATAACATGAGCATTCTTTTCCGAAATTACATAAACTGTGTGTTAATATTTTAAAAGACAAAAAAATAATTTTTGTTATAAAATTAGTCTCAACTTAGAAAGAGAACATTTTCCCTTTACTGAAATTTTTCAAAGAAGATTTGTTTTCAATTACATGAAAAAAAAACCATGGACTCGCAATTATTTTCTCTTTGCGACATAATCTATTCTGAAACATCATGAGGATCTTTTTCGAGGAGCATGGTATACCATCTAATTTTACTACTTAAGATATCCGACTACTTGCACCACAACTTTAAAAAAAAAACGGAAATACAGAGATTTTTTGAGGGCTTAGATTTTAGTACACTTTAAGAAAAAAAATGCTGAAATTAAGAAGATAAAAAGAATATTATTATTACTAAAATGTGTGGGAAAAAAATGGGTAAAAATTTACAAAAAATAACATAAACAAGGGCCATTCTGTACCAAAATTTAATGAACAAATTTTCAATTCTGATGTGTTGCTATGTTATTCATTTTTGAAATGATCTTTAGGGTAAGAGATATATTTTAATTTTTACAAAAACTAGAGCACTTTATCTTAGTTATTACTAGCTTTTACCCGTGGCTCCACTCGCGTTGATGTTTTTAAATAACTGTCAAAGTCGTAATCATTATCATTAAAAAGTAAGTAATATAATATGGTAATTTTTTTATTGCTTGACTAGCACAATAAAATTTAAAAATTCTAAAATTGAACTTAGTTTAAAAAACTGAAATGTAATTTATTATAATAATTAACAACAAAATTAAATAACTTAAGCTATTAATATTTTTAAAAATCGAAAGTATCTACGTTTAATATATAATTTCTCTTTAAAAGAGCTCAAAACAGAACTGTGTACCATATTATATGTCCTTCCGTCAGTTGCAAATATGTGAAGATTTGAGCATTGGACACACCGATGAGGCAACATATAGTTGGCCATGGGAGAAACATTGCTTTTCCAAATGCACCCCTGCTACCTGAAAAATGTTAGCTTTGTTAATAGCAACATTAAAACTGGGGACATTGAAATCGTTTGAGTTGAAACGGTAGGTCAGTGGAGATACTTGGAATTCGAGGTATGATAACACTATCCCTTTTCATGACATATGTTAAAATATTGGCACCAAGTATATTCCGCACCAGTTCTGTGATCCTAAGCCTCGTTCCTTTACATAGTCGAGGAGCATCGAGATTTTGCATAACTGGTACATTTAGTTTTAATTGAAGTTTATGTGAGGGTACACCCGAAAGTTCAAGTGAATTTAAGAACTCCGTGGGATATGAAGTACTTTGTTCTTTATCCATAATTGCATTCATTGATAAGTATTTCTTCATGCCTCCTCCCCCGCACGTCGTTTAAATTTTCAATGTTGATTTTATGGACAATGTCATTGTTAGGCGCCAATATTGATCTTGTGCGCAACCACTGATCCCAATATAAATTTTGTTGCAAGCTCGGGTAAATTTGAGCAATAAGATTTACATCATTTTCTTCTACATTGCAAAATTCCTTGGAAGTAAAACATAACCTCCAGCATTTGCATCCAAACATCCATAACCGATATTCAATTGCGTCTTTGCATAATGTACCAAATCTACGTCATTATGAAGATACACTATCATATTCGTTTTCAGGCTTAATTTTTCAAATTTTGCCCATAAGCTTGATGATTTAATAGAGACTGATTTCATCTGCGACAAGATTACAGGGGAGTTTTTGAAAATTCACCAGCCAATATATAATAAAGTACCATTCCTCCTATAATATCTGTACTATCTCGTAAATCCAGAAGAAGAGTCCGATTTAACGCTTCTATAGCTTTCTTGTGAGACACCGTACTTTCATCCCACACTAAAAGCTTGCATTGTGGAAGCATCCTGCCTTGAGAGCTATTTTTTTCTGAAATTTCAGATGAGTGAATCTTCAAATGCAAGATTAAGTGTTAATTTTAAAACGGAATGTGCAGTACGACCGTTGGTCAGTAAAATCGCGGCTATACCAGAAGAAGCCATAGCAACTGCTATCTTCTGGGTTTTTCTGATGGTCATTAATAATAAGTTTAGCAAAAACGTTTTTCCTGTTCCTCAAGGGGCTTCGAGAAAAAAAAGAGTGCACCACTGCCAGATTCTATTTTGCGTAACACTTGTTGGAAAACGTGACCGTCTTCTGGAGTTAATTAAGAGATAAATTCTGTTACTTGATATTGCAATACTATAAAATCAATTTCATTATCGAAGCCATTTCCGTCGACACGTCTAGGAATAATAATTTCAAAATCATGTAACTTCTTGTCAACCATTTTGAAAACATTTATTGCGTTTCGCGTTGTAGATGTGTTGATTGATATGCTATTTGCTTGTATTTGCTGCAAAATATCTTCCGCCATGTAGTCTTAGTACTTTTTCCAAAAGGTTTGAGGATTAGAAAGACCGGAGATGAAATAAGTATTGCGTAAAGCTCCCTAATTTTATTCGGCGAGTGACGTATGGCTTCTCCTCCATAGTAATATCTAGTATATCTTCAAAGTAATACTTCCACGTAAAATATCTAAGTTCAGTATAAGTGAAAAATTTGTGCAAAATACGAATATTGTATAATTAGATTTTTAAAAAAAATCAAAGTGATAAACATTCGAAAAATCAAAACTTTTTATAAAACTGTCAATTACCATAAAATTTTCAATATCACGCGAGCAATTCGCTAAAACTATTTCGTTTCCCTCTTTAAAATGTGGTAGAAAATTTGCATTAAAATATCTGGGATTGTCGAATAGAGAACTTCTTAGCCAACTTGGCGATATTTCTCAAATTTTGAGTTTGACATTTAACAAACGTAACGTAATAAACGTTATACGTTTAATAAAAAACCATTTAAAAAATTGCTTTTTGTAAAGATGCTAAATTACACTGTGTTTCAATTCACTGTGTTATAAATGTGAAAAATTTCCATTATTAACCAAATGCATAATTTTGCGCCAATTGGGTGAGGAGTAAGCAAAGTCCCACGGTTTTACCCGCATAGTTTCCGTTCCCGTAGGAAAATGGAGATAAAATGTACCTTATGCTACTCGCTGTTAATGTAGCTTTCCATTAGTGAAAGAATTTTAAAAATCGCACCAGCCGTTTCCAAGATTAGCCGGAACAAACAGACAGACAGACAAAAATTTTAAAAATTGATTTTTTGATATAAGTACCGTAAATACCTTTAAATGCATTTAGTAACAAACTGCTAATTTGAAATTACAAACAGACACTTCAATTTTTATTATTTATATAGATTTGGATTATAATAACTATTGTTTAAATGTGACTAAAAATGTAAATAAAAAAAAGAAAGGATTAAAACTAACCGTAAAACTTATCAATTTTTTGTTTCTTGCATTGCTTTTTGCTTATGAAGCCTTGATTTATTATTTTTAAAAGTGCATCCGAAACAGCCGATGCTCTACTTAACTGAACAGTGAGATAACTATCATAAAAAAAATTATGGCACGTGTCAGCGTATTATCATGTGCGCGTAACACTATTATGTCTCATGAAGAGCATCGGTCGCCAGTAACCAAAACAACGACTTCATTAGCTCAGCTTGGCGTTCATCTTGGCATTCAGTTTCACGTTCACCGTATAGTTTCCGTTCCCGTAAGAATACGGGAATACAATATAGCCTATGTCACTCCCGTTAATGTAGCTTTCCATTAGTGAGAGAAATTTAAAAATCGCACCAGCCGTTTCCGAGATTAGCCGGAACAAACAGACAGACAGATAGACAGACAAAAATTTTAAAAATTGATTTTTGATATAAGTACCGTAAATACCTTTAAATGCATTTAGTAACAAACTGCTAATTTGAAATTACAAACAGACACTTCAATTTTATTTATTTATATAGATATGAAATTGCTTAAATAACAGTAGTTATATTAACATAAGGGACTGTAAATTTTGTAATAAAACAGCGATTGATAAATTTGAAGGTTACAATACTTCTATTATGCAGAACATACACAAAAAATTTCAGTTAATTATTTTCAAAACTTTTTGAGCAATCGCTGTCCCTGTTTGAGCGTTTTCAAAAACAAACAAAAAAACACATTTCGAGTAAAACCCGTTTTAAAGTAAGGCATCTTGCTTATAGTAATGGCATGTTCTTTTACTAAAACACTAGCAGTTTTTGTTCTAGTGAACGGAAAATAATACACATGGTATTTTTATAAAGCTAATACGATGGTTTTTTCAATAAAATCTAAAACAAATTGTCAATTTTTTGCAAAATTCACAGTTTAAGGATAGTCGGATATTAAGAGAAAAATACATTGCTTTTTTCATAAAGGCAAAAAGTGACCCTGGTGTGAAGAGCTATCTCCAAAACGCTGAAAGAAGATTTGTCAACAGCCTTCAGAATTATTGAAATTGAAAATAAAGAATTGAATCGTTGGGAATTCTTAAAAGGTTTTAAACTTTCTTTTCTTAGAAATTCAGTGATCTTCCAAAGTAAGTATTGAAACGCCTGTTAGAATAAAGAGTAAACGTAATTTTCTTTTTGATGGGGAAAAAATCCATTTTTATGATATTTTAAAAGAACGGGTTTTAACCATGAGTTGGCTCTTCTAGAAGGTATATTTGACCCTCTGAATATAATAAACCTTGGACTTCTTAAGAATGTGAAATCAGCATTATATACATGCGTAGAGACAATACCTAGTGAATCTTAACTTGAAGGTGTTCGTTAATCCTGCTAAATGAAATTTTAGAAATTACACACAACAGATTCCTCTTCAATTGTAAAATAATCTTTAACATTGCATCTCCTTAAGATTGATTAAATATATGCTCAAAATGAGAAAATATATATTAATTCTTAGGGATAAAAAAATAATAATAACTATACAAACGATTCATGCATGCGTGCATAAGGATGTACTTGGAATTAATAAATATTCGTTTGCATAATAACACAACAAGTAGAAATAAAATTAGTTACAGAAAGATGATCACTTAGCTTAGCGAGTCTAGTCCATAGGTCACCATAGATGCTACTGAAATGTATTTTCTTTGCGAAATCACCATATGGAAGGGACAGGCCGATACTACAGTGAATACTTTTTCTGTAATGTTGAAGTTACTTTACAAAAGAAGAAAAGAAACATAAATATTGTAGAAATTTTAAAAGCTGTGTTTTTTCTTAATTATATAAAATTGGATCCACGGATTCGCAAATATTTCTTAGTGACATAAAATGTATTGAAAGCAGACTTATAAAGAAAAACAAACTAGCTGATCACAGAAAAAAAATGTAATATTTTACAAGAATTGTCCAGAAAATAAAAACTTTTAAGTCATATAAAATGTAAAACACAATATTTATATTGAAAAACAGAACAATAATGTTTGCTTAAAATTCTGTTGAAAACGTTTTCACTTAACTATTTAATCAGTTCCCACATTTCAGCACCTGTCTTATTTGTTCCCGAGGCTCAGAATTTACATGTGTGACATTTGCGAGATTTTCGACCTTATCCTCTTGGGAAACTTTGGGGCTAGCACTTATACTAATTCACAGCCTTTCAGGAAAAACACGAGATAGATATATGTTAATTAGTTCGACTATATAAAGTCTATATATAGGTTTTGTGGATGTAAAAGGAGAAGGAACCGCGAATCTGTCAAGTAAGTTGAATATTGGAGAATTACTTCACGAACTTAGCGCGCGTTTAGAAGGTGTATTTTAAAAGAGTTAATTATTAGATTGAAGAGAGAGATTTAAGATAGTAGATTCAGTACCGGCCTGAGGCTAGTTAGTGATCGTTCTCCTTCTCCATTTCTGGTAGTCGGGTTTACTTAGAATTGAGTATTAGGATTAATCGACGTTTTAGGAATCACTCCTAGGTTTCTTCTTATAGTTAAATTTGTGATTGTTTAAGTGTTTGTCAGATTTGAATAAATATATTTGTTATTATGGCGTTTGTTGGAGATGTTATGTTTCCTCCTACACTTAGAGACGCGCCGGGTGGAGTGAGTGGTGTCCCAGGTAGGACCCCGCCACCAGACATGTTCCGAGCTTAATGCATGTCTCCTCTGCCTCCAATGCATTAAACTCGAGTTTCAATGCCATTCATTTTATTTTGAGAATCGAAGAACACTACAGGGGCCATTCAAAACAGGAGATGGGGAATGCTCTTCGGAGTTACTGGGCTTCTTCACGGTGTAATGACTTGAATCAGCATATCAAAGCAATTTTATTACAGAGAAAATTAACTGGAATACTTTTACAATTGTTCCCATATTGGGATCACAGTTAGTCTCTTTTACAGTAACGAACAGTTCATCTCAAACATCCACTTTATAATGAGAATCTCGTTAAGTTGACACCTTTTTATCGGTAATAGAGGCCACTGTCCTTCGGCTTCGCAGTTCGACTTTAATCGTGGGTGCCAACGTAGTGGGTTTCTCGCTGTGTATCGCTAGGGAGGCCTCTGAACGGTTCTCTCTCTGTATCGGTAACAGGGGCCAAAGTCCTTCGGCTTCGCCGGTCGACTCTAGTCGTGGGTGCAAATGCAGTACGTTTCTCGCTGTATATGCCTAAAGAGGCCTCTGAACGGTTCTCTCGGTTCTCTCCCCCAAATTCTCACTCCGTGCCTTTTAAAGCTCAGGTTGCTCCTGGTTCCTCTTTTCGGCTTTCCTTTGTCCCTTGTCCGTTGGCTCCTCAAACGTGGGAAAATTTCCGACACATAATGTCGGGTGTCCGCCTCCAGACACGCCGTCGCCAAGGATGCGTGAGAAACAGAAATTCCACACAGGCTGGGGAATATGTCCACTCCCGGATTCTAAGGAATGGTCGTGGGAACAGAGGTCAGAATTCTTGACCACCCATTTAGGCCACTTTTTCCCCCAGCAATTAGGGAAAGGAAAGTGGGCACATCACAACGGCAATGCTCACTCTCACATTGCTACTGGAACCTAAGAAGTTCTAGATGAGTTCTAATTGGAAATTTTTGATCCTCCACCCTATAGTTGAGAACTTGCTCCTAGCGATTATTATCTTTACCCTGTGCTGAAAAGATTTCTGAGTGGTAAGCGTTTAGGAAGTGATGAAGAGTTAGAAAATGCAGTGAGACTATTTGGCTTAATACACTGGTGGTAGAAGGGTGTAACATGGGAATTTTGAAGCTCGTGAATAGATATGACAAATGTTCAAATGAAGGAGGTAGTTATTTAGAGAAGAGATAGAAGCCAAAAGTATGTAACAGAATTTTTTTTAAATAAGTAGTGTTTCAGTTTTATGTCCTTAAGCAATTATTTTGAGAAATAATCTGGAAGGAAAAACAAAAATGGCTGGGAACTCTGTAACACCCATTCCCGTTTACCCTGTGCCCCGGCTAAAGGTGTAGGAGGAAGTAAGTGCAGGATGATTCGACATGATAATTTCCAATTATTTATCCAGCACTTTAATTAACTCAAAAACAATTCAATGAATCAGAATAAATAAGATGTTTACGATTAGCTAGCAGAGAAAAGGAGACGAGAGTTGCGTTTTTGGAGAATACTTATAATAATTGATCCACTTTGAATTATCAATCTTCTACCTTAATGTTACTTTAGACGGTAGATATGTAATTAATTGCCGGTTAGACCTCTTAATAATTTAAATATCAAAACGTACTATAAATGTGATTCAAACAAACCTGAACTATATATAATAAACTTAATTTGCATATCACGGTTTCTTCTTAAGAGAAGGTTGTTGTTTTTCATAGCCCAAAGATTTCCCCCATAGGGTTAGTTGAAGGACGCGTATAGATCCGTCACAACTCTACCTAAGGGGGTCTGGCAAGCCCATAAGAGCCCATATTAAATTACGTAAGATTATGTACCTTTTTCTCAGAAATTACTTACTTCTCATGAATAAACTATGACAGTAGGCTGTGTGTACTACTAATAACGCTTTAATGCAGGGTTTTGCCTTTTTGAAAAAAAAATTTAATAATAACTAATTTTTCCCACTAAAACGTAGTTTTAAAAGACCTTATCTAAAAGTGGCTTATTAAATATAGCTTATTCCCTCCATTAAAATGTATAATGTATATTGCTCACTTAAATTTTTAGGACTATACATTAATTAGATTTCGAGAAAAAAAGGTACATGAAGTTAAAAAAATATTACATTTTGAGAAAACAGGCAGTAAAGTAAAAATTTGTTATTTTTGAGGATTTACTTTTTTAAATACTTTCCAGAAGCATATGAAGCATTTGCTTTACCTCTGCTTCTACAAAAGACTATTCTAACTTTTTTTCATTATTTTAAAAAATCAAGCCTATTTTTTGGACCTCAAGATGCTTTTGCTGAGCGACACGAATCCTACTTGCATCTAGCCTTTTGAAGCATTCAATGCCACAATGTTTTAAGATTATTAATTTTGCTACATGGCCCAGTTTAAATAGTGCAATAGCCATATTTACCCTAAATTTTATAGTT
Source organism: Trichonephila clavata (assembly GCA_019973975.1). Taxonomy (NCBI): domain Eukaryota; kingdom Metazoa; phylum Arthropoda; class Arachnida; order Araneae; family Nephilidae; genus Trichonephila; species Trichonephila clavata. The sequence continues at coordinate 11,064 of BMAO01023408.1, read as the reverse complement.
GTTAATTCTACAAATGTAGATTTTGGATACTGACCATATGATGTTATTTACTGACTCATTGAGGTTCTGAATCTTTCTATGTATAAGGGGTGATCAAATGAAAAGGTACGAAACGACATAAAAATGAAACAGTTAAATATTTGCATATTCCGCCATGGGAGAATGTAGCGAGACATCTCGGGATGCCATTGGAGACTTTGACTGGGATCGGATCATGTGCAGGCGCCCGCATCCGCAGGAGAGAGCAAAGGCTCTTATAAAAAGTGGCGTCCAAATGATGTGGCAGTATGTATGAGGACAGGATGGCGTTCGCGTTGCAACATTTGACGATTGAGGAGCAGCGAAGTGTTATCCGATTTCTGACAGCGGAAGGTGAGAAACCGCAGCTATTCATCGGCGGAGGGTGATCGTTTATGGGGAGAAATGTGTCTCTGACAAGTCTGTCAGAAAATGGAGTGCCCGTTTTCGTGCAGGCCGTGAGAGTGTGGGTGATGACCAGAGACCAGGCCAGGCAAACTCTGTCATCACTAGCGATCTCATCGACAAGGTGGACTACCTAGAGAGAAGTGATTGGCGTGACACATTGCGAATGTTGACGCTGAAGGTGGATGTCAGCTATGAAACCGTGTGGACAATTGTTCACGACAGGTTGCGATTTCGGAAGGTGTGTGCCGCTTGGGTTCCGAAGCAGCTCACCGACCAGGAAAAGAAACTGCGTATGGGACTAGCACTGCAACATCCGTTTCGGTATCAGGAAGACCTCGCTTTCATGAAGCGGATCGTCACAGGTGATGAGACCTGGTGCCATCACTACGAGCCGGAGACAAAGCGGGACAGCATGCAGTGGAAGCATGCGTCGTCACCTCCCCCTAAAAAGTTCAGAGCCGTGAAGTCAGCATGCAAGGTGTTGCTCTCTGTCTTTTTCGACTTTCAAGGTCCGCTACTTATGGAATTCCTCGAGCACAGAAAAAGCATTAACTCCGATGTGTACTGTGAGACACTCCGACGCCTACGCAGGTCCACCAAGAACAAAAGACTGGGGCTGCTCACGGAGGGTGTGGTTCTGCTCCATGATAACGCGCGTCCCCACGTCTCCAGAGTCACACGAATGGAACTGGAAAAGTTCAAATGGGAGACGTTGGACCATCCGTCCTACAGTCCGGAGATGTCGCCTTACAATTTCTATGTGTTTGGTCCAATGAAGAAACATCTGAAAGGGAAGCGCTTCAACTCGGACGACATACTCAAGGACACTGTGAAGGACTGTGTCTTGTCACAGTCACAGGAATTCTGGGAACAAGGAATCCTGCGGCTTGTTCATCAGTGGGATCGTTGTGCTCAGGCCTATGGTGTATATTTTGAATAAAGTCTATATTTGTACCCACCGTGTCGTTTTGTACCTTTTCATTTGATCACCCCTTGTAGATACGTTTTTTAATATTATCAGCAAGATCTTTAAAAAACGGCTTCATTTCATTTTTATGGTATGTGGCACTAAGTGATTAATGATTATAAGGGTTTTCTTTGCCTTCAACTTCTGCCTTTTGAAACTTGCACTATAAATGTATACCCAGAGAGTAAGTTTTTAAAATATTTATTCAGATCTCCCCATAACTTTTGTAGTTAATAAAATAATAATAAATAATTCAATGTAGAACGTAGATTGAATTGGAAAAAATCTGGTTAAATAAATTAGCATTCACTGTCAAGTTTAAACAAAATAGTCACATTTAACAACGAACCAAACAAAAAAAAGTGATTGTGTTGATTCGTACCCAAAAGAAAAACATTTCGTTTAAGTTTAAAAAAAAAGATTTTACTATTTTTAAACAAAATAAATCACGCTGTTATCGAAAATTTATGCATGGTGTAAGACAGGAACTCTTAACGTAGCTCATTTGAAACTGAACATCAAGGATTGGCTTCCTTTAAAAAAATTAATGAAAATACTTCTAAATTACCATATTTTCATATATAATATTTCATTTTAAACAGAAATATTTGAACTTTAGGAAAATATAATAAAGAGAAAATCTATATTCTTTTGAAAATTCATGTGCCAGACACCCTTGCAATATGAGTGTTATTGACGGCGAACTCATTATACGTAATATCTGCCAGAAACGCAAAGACAAAAAACATTTACCGTTACATTTTTCTCCTCTCAATTTCTATACCACAAGCCATGCCATCAGAGAATATTAAATGTAAATTTAATGTTCATCAATCATTATTTTTCATGATGATGTGTACAGAAACAGAATTGGAAACAACGATTCGACAACAACTACTCCGTTCTAGAGTATACGGCTCCAACGGTTAGAAATGTCTTATAATAAAGTGTTTTTTAAGAACGGTAAAAATAAAACAAAATGCTGAGAAGTGATTCCAATAGTAATAATCTCTTAATTCATTTTGAACTGTTATTTTCAGAACAATTTCTTAAGACTGTTTTCGTCAAATATACGAGAGCTTAAGCTAAACGCGGAACACATTTTTCGGACAGAAAAATACCTCTATTTTCATGAAAATTTGTAACATTTTAACTCATATATTTATTTATAGTATAGTGTTTTAAAAATTGGAAAATATTCCATAAATGATTAATTTTTTCCTTTTAACATGTAAAAGGATAGCTCATTTAGCATTACGGCATAGGAGAAAAACAAGAAACACATTTTATAAAAGATACCATGTTTCAATTAGGACAAAAATGAGTAATATGGTAAAATTAGTGATTCTTTACAAGATAGCGAAACCAGAATATAAAACTAATCTTGGAGTACTTTTATATCTGAAAAAATATACTCCCAATACGGGTAATATTCTTTAACATTAACTGGAAACAGCCTTAAGAAATTCCATGAAAAAATCATCATATATATTCATTATTTTTTTTGAAAGAACGTTCATTTAATTTTTTATTGGGAATTGATTCATTGCAAATGTGCTATATTTGACATTTCTTTAATTTAACTTCAAAGCATTCGTTATTTATTATTTTATTTAAATACGACTGTCAGAAATTTTGTCAATGCATATTCCATATTTATGAATTCTGTACCGAATTCCCACAATACACGAGTTAAAGATGCTTTTTTTTCATTTTCGTTACGCATCACAGAATTTAAAAAGAAACAGAAAGAAAATTTTAAGCGGGATTTTTGCTTGGAGCTGAAGTTTGGACTTCTGGAATTGTATTTAAACTTGACATTTATTTTATTAATGTCTTTAAAAGACTATAGTTAACTTTATATGCATTATTAATGATGATATAAAAGATGTCTTCACGTAATGCCAAAGAACTTGATTCTAACACGAAACTCATTTTCAGACAGGAAAATAGCCTATTCATGTAATTGATGTGACATTGAAACTCATAGATTTTAAGATTATACAATGATCTTAGAATTTAGAAAAGTTTAAAAAACATATCGAATTTTTTTATTTAACGTACGAAATATAAGACTCCTTTATCATTACAGTAGGTAAGGAGACAAAAAAATAGAATGCATTTGATACCAGAAAAAATAAAGTGATTCAAATAGAAATTGACAGTCTAGAAAAAGATATTTTTCTCCATAGAATTTAGAATATATTGTAGAAGCAATTTTTAATCTACAGATAATTTTCGAGTTCGGATCCTGTGCAATTTATCAATTGATTATTAGCCTAGTATTTAGAACCAAAAAAGGACCATTTGATATAAATTTAATAAAAGATATATTTGATTTCCATTTTCGCAAATAATTAATAACAAAATTACCTCTTATAATTTTTTTAAAAAAATGTCACATAAAATTCTATTTGAGTGATAGTTTATGAGAATTTCATTTGTAGGGAAACACATTGGGATATATTTTTATAGAGCCTTTTATTAAAATTCCTCCCTGTAATCCAAATAAACAATTCATATTTTTTCCGAACAATTTGATAATTATTCACATACGTATATGTATGTAAGTATGAATGCACCTATGAATGTATGTATATATATATGAATCAAAGGCGCACAAAGGAATTTTTCAGAAGGGTTATGAAAGTCCATCTTTCTCGTATCATGCACCAAAACTAACGTAAACATCATGCACCAGCGCCCCACCCAACATATTCTTTTGATTTTCTCAATTTTCGGGAACAAAAAATAATAATAAATTATTTATTGAGAATAAATAATTAGCATTAATTAACAAAATTAATTATTAATAACAAATACTTAATTATATTTTACGTATTATATACACAGGATTATAATCAATCGAAAAAGATCAAGGGTCTTGGGGGGATCAAGGCGCTTGCCCCACCCTCCTTGTGTGCGTTACTGATATAAATATAATGTTAAGATACATTTATTTGATTAATTTATATTTCGTAATGGTCATTGAAAAAATTCTGTATATAAATCATAACATCGTTTACTTAGAAAATTTCAAGATCCTATAATAGAATTAAACATCTTCTTTTCTCAAGTGCGAAATTATCTCTTTCTTCGGTCAAAATATGGAAAAGCTGGAAGAAATGTAATAGAAAAAATGTAATTACATGTTTAAGTGAAGGGAAATTTTAAGTATTTTTAGAAAATACGTATGTGTTTCAGGGAAGTTTCAACCGCTCAGTAAGCCCCGTTGAAGCTATTAAGATAATGTTGTACGAGAAATCGTAAATAAATCTATCAAAATATTCTAGGTATAGTTATTTTTACGAGGAATCACGAATAGATCGGTCAGAATATAGGTTTTAATCCTTAAATGGGAAATGAAATGAAATTTGTATTACGTAGTAAGGTATTTGTAATTATAATTTAGATAAGAATAACTAAGATTATAATTTTAAGTAAATATTAGGTTACTTAAATAACTTCCCTATATACACACATATATTTTTGTATATCCCTTAAAGTTTTATTATATTACAGAATATATTACTCTGACTACAATATTTTTTTAATTGCATATTGTTCAAATTTAAACTTCATAAGGCTTCATCAAATGATAAAACTTTAATATACAAGCGTTTTTGAGTTTCTCTTCCTTAAAGTTCTGTTTTCACTCAATAAATTTAAAATCATGATATATAGACACATTGAATGAAATATTTCGAATACGAAAAGGTTTTTATCTACAATGACCGTAAGAAAATAGTTTTCCAATGCATTATAATATTTATGATTTTTCCTATTGTACACTGCTGGCCACCGTAAATGCAACACCAAGAAAGACAAGAGATAGCACAACAAAATTTATTTTGTAGATAACATGTTGACCAAGTATCAAATGATTAACTTTTATAGACTTCTGTGAAGTGTGGTTCCTGCCAAAATCAGTTGCCAGAGTAGCCGCCATTGTTGGAGATCACCACTACCATACGCCTCGACATTGATTCAAAGAGGCTTTGGATGTGTTCTTGGGGTACAGCAGACCAAGCAGCTGCCACACGTTGCCAAAGTTGATCTAGTGTGGTAGCTGGGGTGTAATCTGGGTCAATCGTTGAGCAACCATGGACCACATCTTTTCTATCAGTGAAAAATCCGAAGAGCGAGCCGGCCAGGGAAATATTCAATCTGGTGATTGACGAAGAACCTTTGGACAATGCGTGCCACGTGTGGTCGCTATTGAAATATGGCTGTGGACAAGCCATAAAGGTAAGGAAGGACAACTGGCTCCAACACCTCGGAGATGTAGCTCTGGCTATTTAAAGTATCAGAAGTATCAGCAATGCGTACTAGAAGAGTGCGAGACTGATATCCAATACCGGTTCATATCATAATACCCGGTGCAGGACCAGTGTGGCGGAGCATAACGCAGCTGTTTAGCATCCTCTCTCCACAGTGTTTCCAGAATCGAATCCGACCATCCTGGTGTTGCAGACAGATGCGTGACTCGTCAGTAAGGACAACTTCATTCCATTCTGCCACCCACATCCTTCTTTCATCGCACCATTGGTAGCGGAGACGTCTGTGGCTCTGCGTCAAAGGTAGACCAAGCAATAGACATCTTGCGGACAGACCACTCTGCTGTAAACGGCGTCGAATGGTACGCGCAGACACTGAATGATGCGTTACAGACTCAATGGGCTGAGTTATGGATCGTGATGTGACTGAGTCATCCGTCACTGCCATGCGCACAATTTGCCTGTCCTCACGTGAAATGGTGCACTGAAGTGGATGCAACCCACCACGTCGGTCCGTCGTACCCTCCTGCATCCAACGGTCACATATCCGCATTACAGTTGTTTGGTTTCGTCCAACACGACTACCGATTTCCCTGAAAGATACGAAAGTAGATATCTCGGTAGGCCACTATCCTTCCTCGGTCAAACTCCGATACTTGATCAAAAGCTGATCGCTGTTTTCTACGAGACATAACTGATCGTTTTTTGGAAAAACCACAAGAAAAACACAATTGCCGTACTTGAAATCGTCGAAATCTCCAAGCCTTAAATAGCGCTTTGAGGTGGCGCCACAGGCGTGAGTGATGTGTGTTTGCGCTGAAATTCTAATCATTTGCATATCTCACCGCCACTAATGCATGTTGTAAATTTCATGTTATTTGCGTGCTTCCTTCAGGGTGTTGCATTTACGGTGGCCAGCAGTGTATATTTGACGGATACTCCCCCAAAAATTGTTTCGTCAAATTCAAATAAGAGAACAAATTCAATTCAGTTGAACAAGAAAAAACACTTTCTCGCAATTAAAAACTTAATATATTTGAAATTGTCCTAAACCATAGATGTATTCACCTTAAAAGGGAATAGCAATTAATAACTACCTTGCTTTACTTTTTTAGGGTTTATTGAACTGTTTTCTATCAGGTTATATAATATTTATCAAACACAACACCTCCACTGATTTAATAAATTATTCTATTTAATATATTCGTTTGCCGAGCTCTTTTGCAAAATGTGATGCCAAATTCTTCCTGCCTGAAACATTAATCAGATTCAGATATAGGAGAGCGAGGCTAAATAACACAATCCACTTTCTCCGCAACAAATTTCTCTTCGGCTGCAAACTGAACAGTGAACCAATTAAGTCCCTCATCTGAACGTTAACTCGCGTCTCCATGTGTTTTCCGGTAACAAGCTGAATGAAAACGCTCTGACGCCGATAAATTATCAGAAAAGAGAGAATGGAACACATCACGAAGTTCTTAATTAAATCAACGAACGATACTTAATTTTGTTCGGAAACCGAATATTTAGTGCGATGCCAAAGGTTTTCCAAATTTTGACCTGTGGCATTTTCTTAAAATGAACGCATATTATGAAAAGGGTATTTTAATTGTCATTTGCAAGGTTTAGCTTAGAAATAAAAGAATATCTTTGAAAAATGAGCATACATTTCTACACAATTAAAATTCGAAAATATCCTGAACTCAATTTTAAAAGCTCGTCTCAATCATAATTAATGATTTAACAGTTTTAGGATTAAGTAATTTGATTATTTTTTCAAAGTAATTGCACAAGAAAAAATATATTTCTTTACGCAACTGATTACGTATAATAAAATGAGCCTAAGTATTACATTTCAAAAAATTCTGCTTAAAAATTGTTTAGTTTTGTTGGTAAATGGAGTGCCAGTATTTAATGTGTATCTCAATAATTAGACGATATAACATTTTTTCCTTTGCCTTTCTCAAATATTTAACCCAATCAATAGATCCATTTTGTCATGAAAATATAAAATAATGGATGTAATAAATATTGTTAAAAATATGAATTGTTTAGCACAGGTAGAATGAAAAAGGGATTACAATGCACAATTTTAAGAGTGCATATAAAATGTCAGATTTTCTTTGCACATAAACGCTTGTATCCGTTTTCATTATACTTTTATTTTTGCTATAGCCTCTTTTTTAACCGTATAATCCACAGCAATTGCATGTACAATCGACTCTCGATAATTCGGAGAGAGTAGTGAAAAACTTCGAAATATCAAGAGTTTGAGTTATCAAGAGAGTAGAAAAAAATTCTTGCTTAACCTCTCGAATATGACTTTTTCACACCCCATCCAAATATCTTCCATTCTTCATTGGAAATAAAATCGTTTCGCACCCGGTTCCCTCAGACACTGTCACCAACACCGATAGTTCTTCAAGACAGGGTCCAGTCCGGTCCCTATTTGTTGTCACATGCTATAAGTCATGCATATGAGTACTAAATCGTCATGTTACTCAGACGCAAAATACACAATCCTTCGCATCTCTTCTTCACAATAGCAGGTCATCCTTTCTGAACGCATGTGTAGCAGGGCCACTTGTTAAACGAAAGTAAAGCTGAAGGAAAGCGGTAAAAGTGTCTTTTCGCCTGAGGAACCGGGAAACACAAAGAAGGGATGGAAGGCAGGTGGTCATCAAAGAGGTGATACAATGCAACACAAAGCATGTAAGTTCCAACCTGTTTGCTACAGTACTCTATATTATAATGAGTATTCGAATGGTCGAGAGTTAACTTCGAATTTTCTGGCCAATCACAGATTTTACTTCGATATATTGAGTGTTCCAAAACGTATTGTTTCAGTTCGAAATATCAAGATTTTTTCAAGGGGCTGAGCATATACTTTGAATTAGCGAGAGGTTCGTATTATCGAAGGTTTGAATTAACTAGAGTCGACTGTATTATCAGTTACCAGTCGTGGCTCAAAGTCCTCAATCCCTCCATACATATCATGGGTGATTTTCCCCAAAAATAGAGTAGAACCAAGATTTGAACTGTCGACTCGACCGTTACACGCTAATCCAAAATTTTCTATTTTTAGTATGTGTTAACACAGACTAAAATAAAAGTGACCGAATTATTAACGTACAATTAATTAATTTGCAAAAAAAATGCAATTGAATTTCAAATGATAGAAAATATCGAAAATAATTAATTTTAAAAGTTGTTTTCTTCTTACTCCTCGAGAAATGAAAATGGAATTTTTGGTATTAAGAGTTTCCTTTTACTTAAAAAGTGAAAGAACAAAAAAAAAAATTATTTTATTTATAAAGCTTTTGCTATCATTTTGAATTATTTCAGCTGAATAGGAAATTAATTCACCTAAATTGAATTAAAGATAAAGTGGCATTTATCTTTATCAATTTTATTATTCCTCTGTATAAAAATATGTCACATATCATGAATTGAAAAAACTTTCGGGGGGTTCAAGCATGAGACAATATGACCTACTTAATAATTTTAATCTTCAAAAATAAATTAGAATATTTATCTTTATTTTTTTCTTTTCCTCTCACTTTTTTCATACATATATTAAATTACAAATTCCCTTGGAGTCCAGCACTGTTCTCTACAAAATTAGGAGTATATTATTTTTCTTCATTCAATTGAAGTTGCCAATATGGGTTTGCCAAATAATACATTATGGGTCTAGTTTATAGGTTCTCAACGTGGGTGATAACGCCCCTTGGTAGAGTTTAATACTTTCAGGGAGTCAGTAAAAGACCCAGAGAAAATTAGGAGGCTTTGAGATGGCACGGAGGGGCTTGGGAAGATTATCCAAATATAGTCTAAAAAAGACTAAAAAAACACGCTGCTTTATGTACACTGCTGGCCACTGTAAATTCAACACCCTGAAGGAAGCGCGCAAACATGAAATTTACAACATGCATTAGCGGAGGTGAGATATGCAAATGATTAGAATTTCAGCGCAGACACACATCATGCACGCCAGTGGCGCCACCTCAAAGCGTTATTTAAGGCTTGGAGATTTCGACGATTTCAAGTTCGGCAATTGTGTTTTTCTTGTGGTTTTTTCAAAAAATGATCAGTTGTGTCTCGTAGAAAACCGCGATCAGCTTTTGATCAAGTATCCGAGTTCGACAGAGGAAGGATTGTGGATTATCTCTCAGGGAAATCGGTAGTCGTGTTGGACGAAACCAAACAACTGTAATACGGATATGTGAACGTTGGATGCAGGAGGGTATGACGTACCGACGGGGTCGATCGCATCCACCTCAGAGCACCACTTCACGTAAGGATAGGAAAATTGTGTGCATGGCAGTGACGGATCGCTCAGTCACATCACGAACCATAGCACACCACATTGAGTCTGTAACACATCATTCAGTGTCTGCGCGTACCATTCGACGCCGTTTACAGTAGAGTGGTCTGTCCGTAAGACGTCCATTGCTTGGTCTACCCTTGACGCAGAACCAGAGACGTCTTCGCCTCCAATGGTGCAATGAAAGAAGGATGTGGGCGGCAGAAGGGAATGAAGTTGTCTTTATTGAAGTCACGCATCTGTCTGCAACACACGATGGTCGGATTCGAGTCTGGAGACACCGTGGAGAGAGGATGCTGAACAGCTGCGTTATGCACCGCCACACTGGTCCTGCACCGAGTATTATGATTTGGGGCGGTATTGGATTCACTCTCGCACTCTTCTAGTACGCATTGCTGGTACTTAAAACAGCCAGTGCTACATCTCCGAGGTGTTGGAGCCAGTTATCCTTTCTTACCTCCAGGGCTTGGCCACAGTCATATTTCAACAGTATAATGCGCGACCACACGTGGCACGCGTTATCCAAAGGTTCCTCGTCAATCACCAGATTGAATTGCTTCCCTGGCTGGCTCGCTCTCCGGATCTTTCGCCGATAGAAAGCATGTGGTCCATGTTTGCTCAACCAGATTACACCCCCAACTGCCACCAGATGAACTTTGGCAACGTGTGGAAGCTGCTTGGTCTGCTGTACCTCAAGAACATATCCAATGTCTCTTTGAATCAACGCCGAGGCGTGTGGCAGCGGTGATCTCCAACAATGGCGGCTACTCTGGCTACTGATTCTCGCAGGAACCACACTTCACAGAAGTCTATAATTTATCCTTTGATACTTGGTCAACATGCTATCTACAAATAAATTTTGTTGTGCTATCTCTTGTCTTTCTTGGTGATGCATTTACGGTGGCCTGCAGTGTATTAGCAAACGTAAACTTTAATTCTGTTTACCTGATATTGTCTGATTGTACACTGATATTGTATGTATTTATAAATCATTTCTATATCAATGTACGAAAATTCACATATTTCGGTAGTTAGGAAGTGGATGAAAAACTTGAAGATTACACTGC
>BMAO01023407.1:0-64481 GCA_019973975.1 Trichonephila clavata | reverse complement strand
TATTTGTTTGATCTGTTTGATGCAGTAAATTAAATCTATATGACTATGTTATTTCTTTCAGAAATTCTGTGCTAAATTGAAGTAGTTGTTTCAGAGAGATTTTACCCTTTATAGTTAACAAAAACATGGGCCAAAAAATATTAAGCTCATTCGTAAATAAAAGTAAAAATATAAAGGAAACATTATTTTACAAATTTAAACTCTCCGTGAAACATAAAAGCGTGTAGCACTATTTAATTTTACCACTGGGAGTATATTGAAGAATGCTTTAAATATATATACTTAAAATTTTGATTCATTGAAAACTTTTTGCACAAAATAAACATCGATCTCTTAAATGCCTGTCTTAGCCAGAAGCAGGCATGAAAGTTTTTATGAATGTAAGAATTACACTCTAAAAACAATTTTATATGGGCTCCATTATGCTCTTGTTGACAGAAAAAAGTGTGTAAGTATAGTCGGACCTCCACACAACGAACCTCTTATTTCCGGATTTCTTTATTTTGCGAATTTTTTCTGGAATCACAAGAACATTATACTATTTTCGTCGCCCCAAATAATGAATTGAATTTTCTATTTAACGATCATTTTCTCACGTGTTTTGATATTTTACTCCGTATTTTTAAAGTATATTTCGATATATTTTTCAAATTATCTTCTTTTCCATCTCATCATATTGTGGTCAAGCATCTTGAACTGGTTTTACCAGGTGCTTTACTCACCTAGGGCCAAAAAATTGCCGTAATTTATTAAAGAAAAAAAATTTACAAATTTCATCACTAATTAAATTTAAAGACGTATGTAGTAGAATACGTTTGGAATTTACTGGTTATAAACAATATATGCGTAACATTACTTGTGGGCATAAAATTAGAAAATATGCCGTTACAAATTTAATAAATTTAAGTTATAAAACTATTTTTTAAAGATGAAAATACATATTCCTGCAAAATGTTTTTAGTCCCTTGTTTTCCTTGCAGATTTCTCTCTGATGTTTAAAACATATAAAATAAAAATAAATTAATTTCCAATAAGAAAGATATTGTGAATAATAATAGCTTTTTTAAATAATATATAGTTTTTATGAATTTAAAATTTGTTTTATGTAGTTCATAAAGTATATTGAAAAATGAATCTGCATTTAACAAATTTTCTAAGCAAGAAACTTTTTTCGGGATTGAGCGACTTCCCAAAATCGAAATCCGACTTATTTTTGGGTTCATAGTTAATTAAAAAAGGAATTGTAGGTAATATAAAAAAACAAGGAGTAAAATTAAAATAATATGGAATATTTAAAATTAATCAGCCATATTTTTTTTCCTTTTAATTATTGTAAAATACCTTATCTATTAAAAAAAAAGAGCAAAAACTCAAAGTCATTAACTGCTTGGAGAGAACATGTGTTTGTATTTTTTATAGTCAATAAACTAGAATTACTTTTAGAAGCTAAAATAGGGACATAAATTATAATAAATCGTTTAGACTATTATGTTTCCCAATATCAGTTATCAACAATTGTAGTTTTCCTAATTGAAGAAATCGTATAAAATATGTCATTCGATTAAATATTTTGCTGTTTGAAGCAAAATACTCAGAAATTTACTTACTATTGTTAAAATTTTGAAAAGTTATTAAATTAATTTATGATCCTCTAAGACATTAATTTGATACTGAATTGAAAACTGTAACTTTAAAAACGTTTATTTTTTTTAAATGTTCAGGTTAAAGTCACATACAATTACATATTAAAGATCCGTTTTAAAAGGAAAAGGTTATTGATATGAATTATATACATAACTACACACACACCCATATATATATATATATATATCCTGGATTATTATAATACAATTAACAAATACATTGGACATATATTTCCATTGATGATTTTTTATTTCTCCATTTTCCCGTTGCCTTTGACTTGTATGCAATACTTTCCAGTATTTTAAAAAAATTCTTCAGCCTTACATCGACATTCAAAATGTCCCAATATAAAAATATTCATTGTCACAGAGGATGGTCAATTCAATAGATCATCTTTTTGAAACTTGATGTTAAGATTTGCTTAAAATAAAGGGAAAACGTACGTTCCTATAAACGAATTCTATTGAAGGATAATATTCTAACTATCAGTTTCTCATGCCTATTTTCAAGAAAAGGAATATTTTATCAATCTAACTGCATATTTTCAGCATGTAGACAACTTTTTAACAAAAGACGCTCTAAGAGGGGACGAGATATTTTTTTAAAATTTCACAAAAATGTGTCTATAGAGCAAAAAGGGGTATTTGTGATTATATTTTTTACAACATTACTCTATATTTACATAGAGTTAATGATATAATTGTGTAACATTAAATTTAAATTTAGATGTATACACATTTTAAATTTACAGAAATATTTAAATATATATTTTTTTATTTATATGCGATTTTCTTTTTATATAGAATACGTTACCAAAATGTAACGACTAGAAGTTCAATTAATTATAAAACAATATTTGTAAGTGAGATACCACAAACAGTGTAAAGGTGAAATTTATGAAGTACAACCTCGCATGATGAAATAAGTAATCAGTGTACACAAATTAAACACCAAAATCAAAGCAACATATAGTGCGTCAAATATTTTGATGACTCGAAAGAGATATCAGGCCATGATGTTGGCTGCCAAAATTCATTTAGTGTAACAATGGTTAGTGTATTGATGGTAAGTATTTCCATTGATTAACTGGTGTCGATTGTTAAGAAAAGAGGCAGATCAAGACATCAATACAATTTGTGGGGAGAAAAAATAATATTTTGTGCACGTGTGACCGTGTGTTGCAACAAAGAAACCTGGTAAGTTGTGAAGCAACGGGCTGCTATAACAAGAGATGAAGTTCACTGGCAGTTTTTATGGACAAATACACTGGTGTCCAAAAGTTAAGCATAAATCGTAAAATGCGAAAAACATGGAGTAAATATTCGTAAAATTATTTCAAATTTCTTGCGGATATTAATTGGGTGAAGAAGAAGCATTGGGTTTATGCAAAACCTTTCAGTCGACTACGTCCTGCGAGAAACACCGGCGCATCTCGGAACGCGAAGAAATCGGTTCACGCAGCATAGGCAGTTCAGACAAATTTCGTGCTAGTGCTTTGCAAAGGAACGTTATTTACCATCATACAAGGTAAATAATGGCACAAAGACGCCAAATGGACATGTTTACGAAAGGAAGAATCGTTGGAATGCTGGAATCCTCACAATCACCAACCGAAGTGTCTCGAGTTCTGAATGTGGACCAGTATGTGATCTCAAGACTGTGGTAGAGGTTTCAAAGAACGGGAGATGTTACGCGAAAACCAGTATCAGCTCGACCACGAGTCACAACCCCTCGCCAAGACCGATATCTGGTAATAAGTGCGCGACGTCAGAGGGGCAGTACTGCCGTAGCACTGGGTTCGGCTTTCACAGTCGCCACAGGAATATGAATTTCGAGACAAACTGTTTACATGAGACTCAATCATGCTGGCATGTGTGCCACAAGACCAGCAGTTTGCATTCCCCTCACGTCTGTGCATAAACGCGCTCGTTTGAACTGGAGTTTGAATCATACACATTGGAAGTGTGGGAGAGTGGACCAATGTGATGTTCAGTGACGAGTCCCGGTTTAGTCTGAGTAGTGATTCTCGGCAGGTATGTAGAGAACAGGGAACACGTTTTGAACCAAGAAACATAACGTAAAGACATCATTTTCCATCAAGGGGAGTAATGGTATGGTCAGGTATCATGATGGACAGCCGCACAGTCCTCCATTTCTTTGACACGGGGTCTGTGACTGCTCAAAATACAGAGACGAAGTTCTTGAGCCTTATGGTCACTGGTTTCGAGGTGCTGTCGGCCCTGATTTCAAATTCATGGATGATAATGCGCCATGTCACCGAGCGGTGCTGATTGATGACTCCATTGAAACGGAAAACATCCAGCGCATGTCGAGGCCTGCAAACTCCTCTGATTTAAATCCTATCGAGCATGTATGGGATATGCTCTAGAGACAAATTGCAGCCCTGTCGCACCCACCAAGTTTCGTTACAAAACTGAAGAGAGCTCTCCAAGAAGGTTGGAACCGTTTGAGCCCACAACTCATTCATCATCTCATAGCAAGTATGGTAAATCGCTGCGCAGCGTGTCTAGCTTTCAGAGGTGACCACACGCCTTAATAAACTGCAGCATCAGTATCTATTTAATGTTTTCTTTCATTTTTTCTTTAAAGTGATAATCCTTGCTATGCTCAGTTTTCTTTAAAACTGCTACTTTGGATAATAAAATTAATTATTATCATTCTTTTGATTTGCTTCCTTATTTTATAACCATTCTACACTCGCATATCACGTTTCCCGCCATTCTTATTTACAGTTTCTCCTTTATATTCACATACTTATCAATTATGCTTAATTTTTGGACACCAGTGTATATACAAAATGTTTCTAGTTTCGCTCAAATATGAATACATGCTGCAATTTATTTTAATGTGTATGTATTTATATATAAATTACTGTAAGTTATGCAGGTAGATGACTGTTAAATAAGGCCGGAGCAAACATTAGAAAACTTTATTTATAGTTTTAGCATGTATCTTTCCCGTAAGATGACCCGAAGCTAAAAACTGTCTTTGAATTTAGTTTATATCAGCGTTCATCACCTGGAGCAATTCATTTTTTGAGACAATCCAAAATGCTACTTAGTGTTTTGAACATTTTAACACAATGTTTAAAAATATAAGAGTTATATAGATATTTTAAGTGTGCGTATGAGTTTTAGTAAACTTTCACATCGGCCCAAAAATATCCTGCAGTTTGTGGGCCTTTCTTTTTACGATTCAGATATTCCATAATATGCAAAAATAAAAGTTATATAAAGGTAAAATCATATTTCTCAACATTGAACGCTATCGTTGGTTTGTAAAATTGAAAAACATTGTATGGCATTTCTCAGTATATATTGAACATGCTTAGAAAAACGACAAAGAAGCAATTTATAAAGACACAATCATTTTTTTTATATTACAGATTTCTATATGTTTTCAATCACTCGTTGAAAAATTGAATTAGTTAATGACAAGCCAAACTTTTTTGTATGAATGCATAAGTGACATTTTTAGAAACAAAATAAGTTTAGGTATCTTCTGCAGGATTCTAAGCCAGCTGGAAAAAAAACGAGGAGAACTTGCCGCGTGCATTGACGTATTGTAACAAAATTATATAAGCTTAAGGTAATCTCTGATTAACGATAAAGAATATCGAGAATATTGCAATGATCTCTATCATTAAGCCTGACTCTTGTTTTTACCGAAATAACGATTTATTATTTTTCACTAACAAACAACGCTATCAACATATACTCATGGCATATAATTCTATCCATCTTCTTCAAATATCTTGTATAGCATCTGTCTTTCATATATTTTGCGATTTCCGTTTTTTTTTCTTTTTTCTTTTCTTAAATGGAAATAGAAAATGTTCCTTTATGCTGCACAATCCATACATGTGTTGACCACTCAAATACTATCTGCAAGATAATTCTCTCCAGTATATTTTTTGGTAATCGTTAGCAAACTTGAATAGTATGGAGAATGAGAGGGGTTATATTTTTTTTCTTACAGTACAATTCATGCATGTAGAGGTAGTGTGGGTATGACATTATTATTGTCTTCTTTTTTTTTCCCAAGACAATCAATCCTGACATGTTTTACACTGTCATATTTATTTAGTTTTTATCTGAACAGTTTCGCATTTAAATAAAAGGATAATTGTAATCCTCACATAATTATATTTTCAGTCCTATATACATGATGTGTCTTTATTGATACCAATAATCGGTTGAGAGAGTTTAATGTGTGTGTGTGAAAGGTACCTACTATTCTTTGATCGTGCGCAAAAATATATTGTATACTCTAAAATTGTTTTCATATTGATAAAACGAATGCAACACGAGGTGATTTGAGAGTACCAATTCCAGTAAATACACCTCCGTGGTATCCTACTATTACACACACAGTTGTGTCTATTAATGTGTATAACCAAAATCGTTCAAATTAATAGTGGTTACATAGCCATTTAAAAAAAACTTCATTAATTTTATTTAAATTTAATTACAGCAGACTAGCTTACATCTAGAGTCAATTAACTCAATCCGACTTTATAACAAATGAGGATTGTAATGACAACTAGATGTCTTTCAATCTCCAAAAAGTGGATTACCAATAAATGGTTCTCAATGAAGCTGAGAGCTATTGAATGTCTTCTTATGACATTGGTCTGATCTCAGCAACACTTCAACACTAATTTTTATATCTCTATTCTATCTATCTAATATCATATCTAATATCATATATAATATTTCATTAAATGGGTAAATATCAGGAAATAAGTCTTTCTTTTGTTCACGCAATTTTGTCCTACCGAGCAGAATATCAGGCGGGCCTTTCAAAAGAGGGACTTTGACCAGATGTGACCTTCAGGTATTGTATTCAGAGAGTCTTCACGGATTTCAAAACCCAAACTCTTCATTTTTCAAAATAAGAAAAATATTTTAGGGTGCAGACATTTTATGTATATGCAGAATTATCCAAATATATATTAATATACGTATGGTTTTTTTCCAGAAAGTAAGGTAATAAAAGCACTGTCACTTGCGCAAATTATGCGTATGAATGAAAATTCCCTTGAAGATAACAAGGACGATCAAAGCTTTAATTTAATACTGGTAGATGTAACTGTTTATTCAGTAACATGACTAAAAGTCATTGAAAAGATGGCTGCGTTGACAGAAACATGGAAGGTGTTTGAAATAAAAAGGGGATATGGTTATAGTTTTCAAAAAAAAATCTGTCTACCTGAAATTCATGGAAAATTTGTCAAAGTGTCTGGTACAAGTGTTATGTCAGGAAATAAGGTGTGGTTTTCGCGCATATTAATTGAAAAAGGCGAAACAGATGTGCGAGATGAAGGAAAAGCAGGTCTTCCTTACAGTCCCAACCTCTCACCTAGTGATTTCCGTATCTTCGAACTTTTAAAGGAACACTTTTGAGGTCAGTATTTTAAATCTGATGCTAAGATTAAGCGGGCCGTCTTGATGTTGTAGCACAAACTTGATCTAGATTTCTAAGATGCTGGATCCGATGGTTGGTTGTATCGATGGAACGAATTCCCAGAAAAATATTGTGACAATGTAGGGAAGTTTTATATATACCTCTGCTTGCATACATTATGTATATATATTTTTTATTTTCTCAATAAACGTTTTCTCGCTGTGGGCTTGTTACCTTACTTTTTGATACCCCTTCGTATTTTATGTATTCCCTATAGTTGAGACAATTTATATAAACAATGGTTTTTAAAACAGTTGCTTATGCAGAAACTGAAAAACAAAACCTAGTGATTATGCATAATATTATTCTTACTTCAAGTAATTTAAATAATTTTGCTTTCATATCTAACTATCAATAAAAAATGTGGAACGTAAGTTTTCAGTTTCTGTAATTCTTTAATTTTTAAATTGATGAATTTTTAATTGAAAAAAAAATTATATTTTAAAACTGAAAAAAACACTTCATTACTTTAAAGAATATATTCGTTCCAACGGTAAGATTATATCATAATAATTAAAACACCCTTTTTTTCGCAAGGGATAATTTTTTTAAAAAAATTATATTATTCTTGATATAATAGCTGTTTTGTAAGAGTTGTAAAATCTGGCACTAAACAATGTATCAGGAAAAGGTAAAGTAATTTTTAATGATTTGATTTTAAGGAGTCATTAGCTCCCCTTTATAATCTCGTAACACCACCTTGGAAATCAATTTCCGTAAACAAATTTTTGTAACGGATATCTACTGCTATAATATTTAAAATCTGCTGGTCTAATAGTTCACAAACTAGAATGTGTATCTGTAACGCACCTTAAGCCCACGCAAGACCCGTTGAGAATCGATTTTCGAGAGTTAACTTCTGTAGTGAATCTCTACTTCATAAAAGGAATAGAGTATTATACCTACCATACCTAAAGTATTATACCTACATACTTAATTTTGAGTATGTAGGTATAATACTTCAAATACGCAAACACTTATCCATAGCAAATTTAAACCTTCAAAATTCCTCTTGGGGGTCCATTCAGGTAAAAACGGAACCCTTCTTCAGGGATAGGGGATAGAGGGGTAGCATATCATATAACACCCTCGATTGTACCGGGATTCATCCCTAATTTCTTTCATATTATCCCCTCAGGGGGCTCACCTTCTTTAGGTGAGTACGGGTGTCACATTCCCGAGGTGCCCTAGTGATCTTTTCCTTTTCCCACGGGGTTTACTGTCTTTGGTAAACATTGGCTTCACGAACCCGGGGTACCCTAGTGATCCTTCTCTATTTTCGACCCCCTTTCTTGTCATTCAATTCATTCTTTCTTTCTCTTCCCGTCTAGACCACAGATATTAAAACAAATGTTTAGCGCAGTATAGCCGAAATCGGCTCTTGCGCCAATAAATCCCAAAATCACTCACTCACTCACTCTTTCATATTATACAAGTATATTGATTACAAAATTTTTGATGCGCGTTGTGTTTGTTGTAAATGTAAAAAATATCATTTACTCTATTTATATGTAATATTAAATGAAATGAACTGTGACTGAAATGATTCCAACCATGTTTGCCTCAGTACACATTTTAAACTCCAAAAGGCGAATGCTAGTGCTCTACATTTAATACCAAATTGCGTTATTTATGTTTTTGAACAAAATCTGGGCGTTCAAGGGCCAATTAATTTGAATTAACTTTGTTAAATATAATATAGTTGTCCGTATATTACCCTATTTTTCATTTCATTTTTGATCATAGCCTGCTATAACAAGTTTTTGAAGCACTTTGAGAGTTTTTAAGGGAGGTCAGTAGGGTAAAAATCATGGAATGATCGATTTTGAGTTTTTGATATTTCTGAAATCTGTATTTCATTACCTTTCTAGGGATATAACATTTATGCCATATTTTCAATCAGAACTATGTCAAAATGACTTTTAAAAAATTATCAACTGGTGGGCCACGCCCCCTTTTGACAGATATTTACCTTTTAAATATCCTGAAACAATTGCAAAGCCTTCTTTTTGTTTATTCAAACGCAATTAACTTTAGATAACAGTTGACTGTTCGATTAACTGTATTAGTTTGGTGGCGGAATTTCGAGTTACACCATGTTTCCAAGAGTTTTAAAGTATTATTTCTTACTATTTAAATATTTACTTTCACAAGGTATGATTTTTTTCAAAACTACTACTTTCATAATTTATAATTTTAAAATTACTTTTTAAAAAAATAAAATTTTTCTAAATTTACTGTAAGTGAAAAAAAAGCTGCAAATTTACATTATATATTCCTTATGCATTCTTGTGGATACTGAAGTGATATTTTGTAAATATTACAACAAAAAAAAACATTTAGCTAAGAGCGGATGTGTCAAAAAACAAACAACTTTGAATAAATTCAGTGATAATAAATAAGTCTGTTTTTAAAAAAAACTAATTTTTTTAAAAAAAAAAATATCACTTTAGTATAAATATTAATGTTACTTAACTGTACAGATAAGTTTTTAAACTTAAATACTCAAAAGTTTCTGAATGAATTGTACACACAAAAATTCAGATGTGTAATACCATTTGTCGTTGCAAGAAGCTGGTTAAATACATAAAAATACCTAAATATCATGTTTAAAAACATAAAAACAGTTTTATTTTTGCTGTTAAAGAAATCATGTGTACAGTTTAGAGAAACTATTGAAATTTAAAAGTATTAGAAACTTATGTTTGCATGTGAACACACAGAACATATATGAAAACTTTCGAAATGACGTAAAATCATGTTTTTTCAAATGCACACCAAAACCATATAGATAAATTTTTTCCCATTATATTTATGATGATATTTGCTCTACTTTGATATTTGTAATACATAAATGCTACAAATTCTTCTAAAATTTATAGCGATTTTGTGATAATAGATGTAAATTTTAAAAAATATCTCGTTAAACAAAAACTGAAAAATGTTATGTATGTATTTTCTGACAATTTGAAAACATTTTTGATGCTTTTTACTTAAAATATATTGACTTGATGCTAATGTAGAATAAAATGTGGCAAATACATGTTGTAAGTCATAATTTTTGTGATAAAGTGACATTTCATGTTAAAAATGCATTTTTCAAAAAGTTTGTTTAAAAAAAATTATGTTCTTTTTTCTCAGAAAATAATGCAAGGATGCTCATAAAATTTCAGTAAAACATAACTCATATGTACACTGAACATAACCATGTACACTGAAGTGTGCCTTTATAAATTTTACCAAAATAATTTAACATAAAGCATTTATCGTAGAAAAAAAATGAAAATTTTCAAGAAATTCATAGTAATATTTTTATGTTCCATGGTTTTGAAAAAACTTAACATTATATTTGAAATATCTCACTTCAGCATAAATATTAAAGTCTAATTAATATTCAGACTAAATCAGAAGTCTTAATATTTAACAGTTTCTGAGAAAAAGTACACATATATATGTGATGATACGGGATGATTTTTGTCGTTACCTATAAAGCTTGTTATGCACATAAAATTACATAAATTTCATGTTTAAAAACATAAAAACAGTTTTCTTGTTGTTTTGGATATCATTTATGTAATATTTAAAGAAACTTTTTAATGCTGATACTTTAAGAAATTGTGTTTACATGTGAATATACAAAGCACTAGTGAAACTTTTCAAAATGTCATATATTCATGTATTATATTTCTTAATTTGTGTCTTCTTTTTCTATAAATTTATTGTATGCATGAACTGGAATTTTTTATTTTATATTTCATATATATTGTGTATACTTAAGTGAAATTTTTGAGATATTCCTCAGACATTTAGCTAAAAAGCAGATGTTGTAATATAGAAAAGGAAAATTTTTATAAAATTCATTATTCTACTGTGCAAAAATTACATTTTTAAACAGGCTGATCAATTTTCTAAAAAAATTTCACTTCTGTATAAAGATAAATGATAATTTAATGCACACATAAATTTTTAAGCTTTGTTTTCAATAGATTCTTAGTAAAAGGTACATAAATATATCCCAAAATGCAATTCCCTTTTTCGTTGCACAAAACTTGTTACATACAAAAAATACACAAATTTCATGTTTAAAAACATAAAATCAGTTTTCTTGTTGTTGTTTTGGATACCATTTATGTAATATTTTAAGAATCCTTTTAATTCTGATACTTTAAGAAATTGTGTTTACATGTAAATTTATAAAACACTAATGAAATATTTTGAAATGTCGTATAATGATGTATTACCAAAGCCATATTTTCATGTATTGACACATTTTTACATAGTATTTATTATGCTTATAGTCAGCTTGGATGACAGTAATGCATCAGAACAGAAAATTCTTCAAAAATTGATGCATAATTTCAGAAAAATGATGCAAATGCTATAAAATATCTCGATAGATTAAAAGTGAAAAATGCTATACATGTATTTTCTGAGAAATCTAAGTAAAAGAAATAAGTAAAAAGTCTTAAAAGTTATTGCGAATAAGCTAATATTTGAAAAAATAGTGCAAATACAGATTGTAATTCATAATTTTTTTGATGAAGTGACATTTTATAATAAAAATGCAATTATCTCAAAACGGTGTTTTTAAAAATGCGTGTACTATTTTCTCAGAACCTATTCAACGGAAGCACTTGCAATCTTCACTGAATATTACTGATATGTTAATACATATACTGAAGTGAACTTTTATTAATATACCAATAATATTTTTGTAAAAGTCAGTTATCGTGAAAAAAAATGACGTTTTTCAAAAAATTTATAGTGATACATTACGATGAAAGTTTTTGAAAAAACTAAACAATATATTTGAAAAAGCTCACTTCAGTTTAAATAAAAAATTCTAATTAATATACAGAAAAAAAATTAAGTCTGTACATTTAATATTTTATGAGAAAAAGCACATAAAAATGCTCAATTTAACATTAGCGGGATAGGGGGTACCGACTTAATTTAAGGACATGTATATCCAAACTATTTAATAAGTAGGCATATTGTAATTACATTTTATGTTCAGATATTTAATAATCGTAGAATTACACTGATATGACGACATTTAAAAAATATTAAGAACAAAGCTTAGTTTAATATTTAAAGTTTTATCATGTATTTACCTCAAAAGCTATAAACTATCTTTGAATTTAGTTTAGATAAGCGGCCATCACATTTGGAACAAATGCTTTTCTGTAACATTACTAAATGCTACATTGTGTACGCAAAATTTTTATAGAGCTTTCTAAAAAAGGTTTTTGGTTATATTAATATGTTTTAAGCCTACAATGGGCACTCCATATGCCCACCTAACGGATGGACCCATTCTATAGATTATATAACTGATCATATTAATTGCTCGAATTGTAAAAATACAATTTACATGTATTATATAGTTTTATCTATTTGTTCTTTTTCCACAAAATTCGTTATTGGCGCTTTTCTTCAATTAAATTAAACTCTGAAGTTACATTGCCCAACACTTAGTTAATAAAGTTCTTAGATCAGTGTTTTTCAAACTGTGGGGTGCGCACCCCTTGGGACTCGTGATAGACCTACGAGGGGGTCACGAGCATATTAAAAAGTCGAAGATAAAATATTATTTTTTAAGCAAATTATTCATTTATCGAAGTGAAGTAATTCAAAATACATTCTTAAAAGTATGAAAAGTAAAATAAAATTCTATTATTCCTAAGAAAATTAACTTTAATTATTTACTACTTAAACTTACAAATACAAAATTGAATGCTTATATTGATAATTTGTACAGTTTAAAAAAAAGATCGTATTGCAGCTTTAGCGTATAAGCACATTTTACTGCATTCAATACATTGTCATTGTATAAGGGGGAAGAAGATTGA
This sequence comes from Trichonephila clavata, assembly GCA_019973975.1. Taxonomy (NCBI): domain Eukaryota; kingdom Metazoa; phylum Arthropoda; class Arachnida; order Araneae; family Nephilidae; genus Trichonephila; species Trichonephila clavata. The sequence continues at coordinate 51,498 of BMAO01023407.1, read as the reverse complement.
AAATTTTGCCGCCAATATCAAAAGTTTAAGAAGCACTGCCTTAGATTTTGATTAAGCAGCAGGCCTTGCAGTATTCTGGAAAGTTGAGTATTTTCGTTGATTGTTGATAAATCTTCGTATGAGACGACGCCTTTCTTCCTACGCAACAGTTCCAGACAAGGAAATCGTTGCGACATTTTTCTGCGAAAACATGCAGGGTAATATACTATCGAAACTGTTTTGACGACATTATTTGAAACGAAGAACATGGTTGTCAATTCAGCGCGTACGACTCTCAGGGTTGTCTACTGGGCAATTAAATTTGGAAGTGGGTAATCTTGGAAAGTATGTAATAAATTTATAGTAACATCACGAAAAACTTATATATAAAGACAGATGTACAATTTAGTTCATTTTTGCATCTGGCCAGTAAGACTTTCCGGGATTCTGTGGGTCTTCTATCTATGATTCGGATACTGTTTTGTCGTCGGAAATAAATGTTTTATGTACAAGAAAAATTACATACATCATTATTGGATACTAGTGCGTCGAAGTCACTAAGTAGTTTAAAAACATTATGGAAATTGCTCAGTAAATGCAAATGTGTCTATAAGAAAAATTGTGAAACCAGTAAAGCCATTCATTTATACAAAACATTCACTAGCTGAAATTTTGAATCATTCATCTACTAACCGCAAATTAATAAGGATAAGTAGATAAGTGGCATTCTTAGTGACAAAAGAACTTTGAGCGTCATCTGCTGGATTCACAGTCAGCTGAAAATACCTTAAGAAGAGATCTGCAGCTGACGCAATTAAACATCTTAGAATTCACGTAAATAAGTTGTTGACAAATGATAGAGAAAATTGAAAATATTGTTACAATCTTATGTCTTTCTAACTAAAAACACAGCTTTGGTTTTTACTTGAATCATTTTTCTTTGTTAACACAACACTATCAATAGAGATGCGAGGCACATAATCTTGTGTTACATCTTTAAAAATATTGTATAGTCTTTGCCACTCCATTCTTCTGTAATTTTTTTTTCCACGTCAAAAAAAAAATAACAGTTTCTCAATGAAGCAGCTGCTAATCTTGATCAATTAACTTAACTACACACGCTATTTCTATACAGTACTTTATTATAATTACAATCTTATGAAAATTGAAACCAATTCTGCTGGGCAGAATCAGCCTAACTATTATAATTTTCCTATAAAATACAACTATGCAACTGCCCAAAACAATATTTCCTATACAGCATAAGAAGAGAGAGAGAGAGAGAGAGAAGAGAGAGAGAGATAGTATACATATCGTACATCCATTCAGTACGGATAACAAATGTTCACAAAAAATAAGGGGATAGTAGAGTTCTCGTATCTTCGTTCAACATTTTATTTATGTGATAGTTAATTGTCACTTTTTTTACCCTTTCATATTGGTATGGTCATAAGCTAGAATTAGATGCAAAGTTACAAGGACAATATTTGAGGTGGTGACCATTTTATGAACTTCCACATACTCCAAATCTAAGTCTCGAAAGATTTAACATACTTCAAGCCTTCTATACATGGCTGGATATTTATAGACATCAAGGCATGTAAGATATATTTAAATATATAAAAAAATTAATTGCTTTGTCAGAGTATGAAATTGTATTATTGAGTGTGCTTTAAGGTTATTTTTATATTGATAAAATGAAAGTGTTAAAAGTAGCGTGGCATTAATTAGACCAACCACCACTATCCATGACTTCGCAACGATGCTTGCATATTTTTAATTATTATTGTGTACTAAAAAATCCCTTAGAATAAAAGTGGTAACTGCAACTTTTCAAGTAAGGCTTTATTGGTTTTCTTTAAAGTCAACTACTATACAAGAAAATTAACATTGGTTCTGCGAGGGATTTAACATCATCCGAAAATAATATATAAAGGATTATAATAACTACTGGTCATCCACTTTCTAAACCAGTTATCCAAAAGTGGCCTTAATCCCCATGAGTCTATGATGCACTGCAAGGAGTCCTTGTACGTTGAAAAATAATTTTTGTTCCAGAATGTATAAATAGGTTCTACGATATAGCTCTCCATAAAACTAATCACGACTTTAAATTTTAAAAGAATATATATGTAGAGTGGTTAACGGAGTGCCTGTTTCCTTGTGGAAACTTAACCTCCTATCGTGAAGATTGGGTGTAGCTTTCGTTGGCTTTACCTTAGCCCAGTACTGCAAAATAATATCGTGAGGATTTTTTTTTTTTGATTAGTTAGAATTGTGATAATATGCATGTTGAAAAGAAATGGATGTGAAAAGAGAATTTTAATTTAATGTAGCATTTTGAGTGTTTAGTTTATTCTTGCACTGTGCGCATCGGGGGGCCGAGTGCGCTTGCGTGCGGGTTTAATCATTTTTTAATGAGAGCGGCTAGCGGGAAGACCCGTCTAGTCGGAGTAGGTGCGCGAATGCGAGTTGCCTGAAAATGCGGGGATTTTGAAGTGCTTTGAGAGAAACGGCGCCGGCCAATCGGGTTGTAGCCTCTCGTGGGTGGGAGGGGCTTCTGGGTGGAAGTTGGAAGTATGAAGTTTTTAGTTTTAGCAGAGGATATATATTTCTGGGTCTATTTATGAGAGGGTTTAGAGGATATTTTTCTATTCTTTGGATTGCTCTATTTTCGTGGGTGTCGATGTTAGTAAAGAATTTGATGGCGATCTTTTTGATCACCTCTCTGAGGGTTTTAAGGTTTAGAGCAAACCTGATATCATCATTACGGATGTACCACTCAGCTATTGTGATGGTACGGATAATTAAGTTTTTAGCTCTTTCGATCATGTTTATATTCGAGTAGGCTGCATGACCTCAAATTGGGCAGGCGTAGATGAGGGTGGGTCTTAGGATTTGGGTATAAATAAGCATTTTGTTTCTAAGAGATAAAGAGGATTTTCTTGAAATTAGTGGGTAGATTTTAGCCACGGAAATTCTGAAATTTTTCCGTAATCGTGTGATGTGTTGTTTGAAAGTGAGTCTTTTATCTAGAATGACACCAAGGTATTTGGTGTTTTGAGACGAGGGTATGTGGGTGTTATGTAAAAACAAATCTGGTGGTTTCTTTTTAATGGGACGAGAAAAGAAGACGGCCTCCGTTTTGTCTACATTAAGGGCAATTTTCCAGGTGGAGAACCAATCTTCTAGTCTGGCTAGGTGTTTGTGTAGTGCGTGGGTGATTGTTTTTAAATCACTGTTCTGTACTAGGATTGCCGCGTCGTCGGCGTATATGCAGATTGTAGAGAAGCTTGTCCTAGGAATATCATTGACATAAATATTAAAAAAGTGTGGGCGAGAGGAGGGCCCTTTGTGGGACTCCCGCGTTGATATTTTTCAGGGAAGAGTAGGAGTGGTTAACGAGGACTACAAAATTTCTGTTATTTAGGAAGGAGTTTATTAGTTTAATTAAATAAGTTGGAGTGATAGTTCTGATTATTTTATAGAGTAGGCCTGTATGCCAGACTCTGTCGAAAGATTTTTGGATGTCGAGGAAAACATCCCCAGTTGACTTATTTTCAGCGAAACCAGTTTTTACGTATTCTACCACACGCAGTAGCTGGTGTGATGTGGAAAGATTGGGGGCCTGAAGCCGTGTTGTTGCGGTATCATGATATCGTTTTGTGCGAGGTGGTCGTTTAGCCTATTTAGGATTATTTTCTCAGTGATTTTGCTGAGGATAGGTAGGAGCGAGATTGGCCGGTATGAGTCGGCCAACGTGGGGTCTTTGCCGGGCTTTAGGATAGGTACAACTGTGGCTGTTTTCTACGATTGTGGGTAGTAGCCTATTTTTAGAATGTTATTATTTAGATCTGTAAGTTGGAAGATGACAGTGATGGGAAGGTTTTTAACCATTTTAAAAGAAAATTTAATCGAGTGAAAATCAGATTTACTATTTAACAAATATATTTATTAAATTTAATGTTGTCAATTTGCAATCCAAGGCAACAAAATATATATATTTTTTAAACGACCACCATCATTTCAGAGTTTTATGCTAGAATTCAACTGAAGAAGTGTAATACTGTAGGTCGCAAATTTTTCCAGTTTTTCAATTAATCACAGAGAATCTGCCAGGAAAATGTCATTTTAACCTACGTTCAACATTAAAATGTCCTATATTCAGATTTTCAAACTACATTTGAGAATTCTATGAGTATGGTGATACCACAGTAATGAAAGAATTCATATGGTCACGTTGAGAAAAGAATGTCAGTTTACAAGAGGAACTGATAGGACATGGCACTAATGAAGATTTTAAATTTATGTTTAGAAAAACTGAGGTCAAACAGCATTTTCGGCTTTAAACTACGTAGTTGGTAAAATTTCTATTTCTCTGAGTCAAATACTATTATTTTTTCCCATATATTTAAACTCAATCTGTAGGAGATCGAAAATGAACCATATTTATGATATAAAAAGTAACAGGGATTAAAAAATTACTTTTCCTCAAAGTACCTTTTCTGCGTAAACCGGTTTTAAAGATGTATTGTCTCCAACACTTCCTCGCCTTTTTTTTGCGTCTCTGTCCAACAAAATATGATGGCTAGTTACGGGTATGATTAGAAGAACTTTAATAATTTATAAATTTAGTCAGAAAAATAAGAAGGACGTTCCAAAAATATGTTTGACCATTATTTAAAGAGAAGGTGGTGCATTAAATGAAAAAAAACGAGCAAGTCTTACAGTAGTCACATATGATGTGTGACATCTGGCAATTTATCATGAAAAAGGCGCAATATTAACTCAATTCCTGAACAAAAAATTAATCGAGTATGGTTGGAAAAAAATTTCTATCGGATAATTTTATCTTTAATAAGAAATTTATTTAATTAACACAAAGTAATGTAATTTTTTTATCGAAAATAATTAATTCTTGTTCAATTTGGGGTAGAGTGGAGACTTGTGATAACTATGGTGTAGTAACTAGCTGAGGACCTTGTTAGATAGGTCACATGGATGGGCCGTGAATATACCGAGTGTGACGTCTAAAAACACCAGAGTTAATGCAATTTTTTTAAAAAAATTATACAAATAGGACTGCCAGCAACTGGAAATCCAGCCTCTTTGTAGGGAAAAAGGAGACAAATCGAACACAGCAGATCCTGGGCCTGCTGCAAGGGAGAGGAGTGCAAATGGGGTGAAGGTAGGGCAGAAATAAATAACGAAACTAACTTCACAGGGGGGAGGTGTTAGTGTAGAGAACGAACATAGTAGATAACTCCGAACTAAGCAAAAATTGCGGGATTCCTCAAGTATCATCATCCTATCTCAATTAGTTCGTGACGTCACCAAACCTTCAAACCCCATAGGATTAGCATGGGGTTTTTAATTTTAGTGCCGAAGCTCCTTTCTGGCCCACTACCATAGAACAAATTGGGCAAAAAGATGTAGCTCGATGAAGAGAACCTATGGTTCGAGTTTTAAAGCAGAGACTCAAAAATTACCCGGAGAGATTGACGATTTTAAAAAAATCTACAATATTTTAAAAAATCTACAGTATTTTAAAAACGTGAAATGGAGGGGGGGGGATAAGAATTATTACAATAAAATTATATGAGTAGAAAGAGTTCATAGGGATATATATCGAATCAGGCTGGTACGGATGACCAAGGTGGCCTAGTATTCGAGATATAAACGAAATGGCCCTATGGGTTCGGGAGCACCTGAGGAGATCGATTTCTCGTATATCTCGCGATGTGACATAATACTATCGAACCTTTTAAATATCAAGACGCTAGCTCAATTCCAAAGGGGGTAAAATGTTCACCCAACCCCATAATAATAACATGGGAACATTATATTTTAGTGCTGGAGCCCCCTAGGCCAATCAAAATAGGGCTAAGCAGCTAAATGGATGAGTCTCGCGAGGGGAGCCTGTGGTTCAAATCTCAAAGCAGACTCAAATACCTTTCAAAATATTACAGATTTAAAAAAGTCTAAGAAAGTTTAAAACGTTGAAATAAAATACAAGGAACGACCCTTTAAGCAAAAAATTTATTGAGAATATGCAATGGAAGCAGATGAATCGAAAGAGTTAGGTCCGAGCGGACTGAGAGTCTCCAGTGTCGAGCTATTGGCAAAAGGCTGTCGGGGGGGGAAGAACCTGGGAGGTCGAGTACTTGTACTTCTTAACCAAACAGGTAGGACTGTCGATCCCCCAAATATGAACACCATAACATAAAAAATTACGCAATAGAATTAATATGGGATTGATATTTTAGTGTGTAAGCCCTCCCCTGCTCAAAGCAGGTCATTATTAGTAAAGAAACTATGAGGGCGTGAGGCAAAGCCGATCGAAGCCACCACATCACGTGCGCTCATTGGTCAAATCAAATAGCGCGCGCTCCCCGGTTTCATGTTACACATTTCCATCCCTTTTCACGAAATCACTCCCACAAATATCCAGCAACCGAGAGGAAAGATGTTACACATCAAAAAAAGTTTACCAAAAGGGAACACATTCATTGTGGGTTAAACCAAAGAGGAAGCTTCGGCATAAGAGGAATGCACAGAGCGTCGATGGAAAGAGAGTACTAGAAAAGTGGCTCGTCTGAGCTTATTCAAGGTCAAATCCTTATGGCTGACATATGTGACCGCAAATGGTAGCTAATGCCCTTTTTGTTGCCGTGTCCTTCTCGAGGGGAATAACGGAAAAATGTTGGAGACTGAGTCAGGTTTGACATCTACACGCTAGATAGTGACCCCACTTAACTCGACCTCCACAAATTATGCATAGGATAGAGGGGAGGGAAATATTTTCAAGTACCCTGAAACCGTAGTTTCTGCAGCGACCAACCACTGGACTTTCGGAAAGACAGATTTTACGAACTCCGTGTGTACCCGGAGATTATTTGGTTGAACCGGGCATCGAATAAAGATTCTCCGGTCTGGAGTCTAATGCTCTAGCCATTAGGCTACTCATGGCCATTACCAGATATAGGCCTATTTCTGAAAATAGGCCTATTGCTTAAGTAGGCCATGAATACCTACCGGCTGTGTATGAAGATGGAGTCTTGTGTCATCAAGTTGTTGTTAGCTGGGTTTTCATGTTCATTGAAGGAAAGCAAAACGTGGAGGAAGCAGTTCAATAGGAATGTCCCTCAGCATCTACAATAGAAAACTATACTGCTAGGATGAAGCACGATCTTTGAATCCTGATAATGTATTTGGTTGGGTTTCAAAATGATGCTCGGTGCAGTGAAGACGTCCCCTGAACTGCAAAGTGCAGCAATGGAAATACGTTTGAATAAATTGATAAGGCACAAGCCATATATAATTGAGTACATGTTCATAATCATGCAATTCCTATTATTCCTATTATTCCTACATGCAATTTACTATTAAAAACCTCCGGTGTAAATTAGTACAATGTTAGATATGCTATCTTCTTAAAGAACGATAGTATTAGGAAATGTTCATTATAAAAACTAGACGTGGATGTAGAGGGTTTGTTGTCAGATCACATCTGTATTAATGAGATCCATTTATTAGTACATTATTTTTTGGATTTCCAAACACAGTTATGTTTACAATCCTTATTTGTTAAAGTCGGATTGAGTTACATCACTGAAAATCAATTCTAGTCTGCTGTAAGTAATTAAATTTTTAAAAAAGTATTAAATTTGTCTTAATATGATGAATGCACCACTATTAATGTGCAGCATTTACGCTATACATATTAATAAACAAAAGTATGCGAGTATCGTTAGGAAAAGATGGAGAGTATTGACGATTATTGGTACTATCAAAACTTTCCAATCTCTTCCTTTTATCCATATGAAAGCAATTTTAAAATTTACAAAAACTTATATTCATGCTCTAAAAAAGCATTTGTGGTCTCTTCCATTTAAGTATCTCGGTCACTTCTTGGTGTCACTAATGACCCACAATGTATAGAGGGCTCGAAGTATAATGTTATCGCGTTTTATTACGTGGACGTTTATAGAGATGGCTTCAGCTGAAAATTCCTCTTTGTTAATTCGCACCTTATTCTGCATAGAGAACATACAAATAGGATCCCGTAAAACGGATAATGATTGCCTATCAATGAAATATGATATTTGATGAAGGTGCAATATCATTACTACCTCGTACTCAAATATTGTAAGATTCGTTGTACTGTAACGGAAAACATAAGTCAGACAATTCTACCGAACATAGAAGTTCGCTATCGATTGTCACAAATTTTAAATCATACGAATATACTCCAAAGTATTGCCTATAAGAGATAATCTGAGAGGTGTTGCATATGGAGGAAAACAGATCATGGATGAGGAATTTCAAAGGGAATGTCCTTCCTGAGGGTTATATTGCTATGGTGGGCACGATCTTAGATTCCTTATATAGTGTTTGGTTGCGTTGCAAGATGATGCTGGGTGCAGTGAAGATGATCCGAGAATCACGAGGCTCAACAGTAGGATTTAGTTTGAATCGATACGGCACAAGCTAGACATAATTGAGTACATGCTCAGATTCATCACAGGTGATATTGGCCTTCTTTTACCCAGTAAGCAAGACCACCTCAATGAAGTTGAAGCCTTCCAGTTCACCACCAAGTACAATATTTTATCCAAAACAGCACTGAAGTGAAGCACGCTGGCATCGCAGGACATCGAGTTTTACCAAAGTGTTTTTTTTTCAAAACGATTGCAAGCTATGATAAATGTCTCAATGTTGTTGGTGATTAAGCCAAAGAATTGTGTAAGCTGTAGAGTTTGTGATGCTACAATGTACTTTGTTTTACTTTTTGCAATAAATTTTCTGTGGGAAAAAATGTGACGAATTTATCTTTCGGAACATCTATGTTGTAAAACATCCCTTTTGAAACACCACTTTCCCCTAGGAATGAGAAAACATTTTCTAGATTTCACTGGTAGCTAGAGAGAAGTGTATAGATTTTCATATTTGACATTTTGTCCAATAATCCAAATGCTTAGATTGAATTTTTTTTCTGTCTTTCATGCACAGTTTTTAAATTTTTCTGGAAATAAAATATATATAGTAGGTTCCTACATGCAATTTGCTATTAAAAACCACCGTTGTAATTTAGTACAATGTCTGATATGCTATCTTCTTAAAGAACGATATTGTTAGGGAATTTTCATTAATACTTAAGGAGAGTAAATCGAATAATGGAAAGTCTGGATATAGTACACATATATATAAATTTAGAGGTGGATGTAGATGTTTTGCTGTCAGATCACATCTGTATTAATGAGATCCATTTATTAGTATATTATTGTTTGGATTTCCGAAGACAGTTATGTGTGCAATCCTTATTTCTTAAAGTCGGATTGAGTTACATCACTGAAAAAAATCAATTCTAGTCTGCTGTAAGAAATTCATTTTTAAAAAAAAGTATTAAATTTGTCTTAATATAATGAATGCACCACTATTAATGTGAAGCATTTTCGCCATACATATTAATAAACAAAAGTATGCGAGTATCGTTAGGAAAAGATGGAGAGTATTGACGATTATTGGTACTATCAAAAGTCTCCAATCTCTTCCTTTTATCGATATGAAAAAAATTTTAAATTTACAAAAACTTATATTTATGCTCTAAAAAAGCATTTGTGGTCTCTTCCATTTAAGTATCTCGGTTACTTCTTGGTGTCACTAATGACCCGCAATGTATAGAGGGCTCGAAGTATAATGTTGTCGCGTTTTATTACGTGGAAGTTTATAGAGATGGCTTCAGCTGAAAATTCCTCTTTGTTAATTCGCACCTTATTCTGCATAGAGAACATACAAATAGGATCCCGTAAAACGGATAATGATTGCCTATCAATGAAATATGATATTTAATGAAGGTGCAATATCATTACTACCTCGTACTCAAATATTGTAAGATTCGTTGTACTGTAACGGAAAACATAAGTCAGACAATTCTACCGAACATAGAAGTTCGCTATCGATTGTCACAAATTTTAAATCATACGAATATACTCCAAAGTATTGCCTATAAGAGATAATCTGAGAGGTGTTGCATATGGAGGAAAGCAGATCATGGATGAGGGAGTTCGATGGGAACGTCCCTCAGTATCTACAATAGAAGACTATATTGCTATGGTGGGGCACGATCTTAGATTCCTAATATAGTGTTTGGTTGCGTTTTAAGATGATGCTGGGAGAAGTGAAGATGATCCGAGAATCACGAGTTGCAACAGTAGGATTTAGTTTGAATCAACTAAAAGGTGCATGGGCAAGAGATAATTGAGTATATGCTCAGAATCATCACAGGTGATGTGGACCTTCTTTATACCTGTAATCAAGATCTCCTGAATGACATTGAAGCATTTTACCTCACTACTAAGGGAAAAAAATGTCCAAAAATATTTTGAGATGAAGCACGCTGTACCATAATTCCTGGAATTGCAGGCCGACGAGTTTTACACGAGTTATTTTTCTTCAAACTGATTGCAAGCTTCGAAAAATATGTCCTTTTCGATGGTGATTATTGCTAAAAAATATGCAAGGTGTAGTGTTTGTGATGACATAACATATATATGTTACTGACAAAGTATTAAATCGGGCATTCTATATGCATTGTATACTATATGCATTGTACCTATGACTACCCGGCAATGTATGAAAAAGTATTCATATATCACACATTGCCTCAGGCTCATAATTTGTACTCTGCATATTGCGGTTAGTTTTGGAGTGTCACAATACTCAATTTTACTTAAACTATTTCAGCAAAAAGTTGGTTTTTGTCTGTGTGGTGTTAAAATGGAAGAGCAATCTGTGGTGATGTAGAAAGATTCATGGTCTGTAACAGGGATTGGCAACCTATGGCACATGTGGCACGTGGTACAATTCTGAGTGGCCCTTTGCACTACTCAACAAATTTGTCAATTTTGAATTGTTTCAAAAGCGTCCTACTGTGTGTTACGCTGAATCATATTGGTAGATTGGTTAAATGCACCACAGATAAAAGGTTGCCGACCACTGGTCAGGAAACAGCTCTTCGTAGACGAGCTGGACAAAATTCGAGTTAATACTGCAAAAAAGTTATTTCTTAATTGAATTTACTTACTAGAAGTTAATTACTGAAGCACAAAAAATGGAAAAAGGACTACTAAGAAAAAATCGAGGGATTATTGGTTGCTGAATAGCTATGATGTGATGTTTGTAGAAATTAAAAGTAAAATTATTTAACCTGATATAAGAAGGCGTTAGTACCATACAGGGCAGTGGTCCCCAACCACCGGACCGTCGATGGAGTGGTATTAGGGCACTCAAGGAGCATTAAATCATTTCCATTTTATTTACTAGGGTGTATATCTGTCTTGTATCCCATGGAAGTCAGTTTACGTTTTATGTAAAATCATTTTATATTAATTTTTGGTGCAACTGAATTTTATTCTGAGGGCATCCTTAAATACAGTTAATTAATTAATCAAAACAATTTAAAATATAAATAATCAATGTCCCACCCTCAATAAAACGCGGTAAAATTATCAAATGTTGATCGATTCAGTAGATAAAACAGTTTGGAAGCAGTGCTATACAGTATTACTTCACGGATTCTGAGGACAAGATATAATTTTGAAAAACTTTCAGCCAAATACAAAACTGTTACACGTTATGATATTGAACTGTACATCTACCTTTGTGAACCTTGCTAGAAGATACAGAGAATTATGATGAAAAGGATATTTTTGTGAAGCCTGTGATTTTTTTCGCCGAATGTCAATATATTAGCACTTGTAATGAGGGGGAAATAGATGGTTTCTATTGACTTGGAATTTCTGAAGGAATTTTAAAACAAGTATATGCCAATTCTAAATTTACTTTGTGCCCTATGAACTTGCATAGAATTATATATATATATATATATATATATATATATATTTGTGTGTGTGTGTGTGTGTGTGTGTGTGTGTGTGGTGTGTCGGTGTGTAATTCAAGCCTACCTTGTTGCAACAAGTAGGTTAGTTTTTATTTCTTTTTTTTTTCTTCAGTAAGAAATAAATTTAGTTTGGTACAACTTTTTCATTTTTCTTTAAGTATTGTAAATATATTTTTTAGTGGCACTCTTTTTATTTTGTCAGAATAACATTTGTACTTTCAGGACGGTACATCAGTGACACAATAGCCTTATCATGGCGAAATTCCATACTTTGTCTGAAAACGATATATATATATATATATATATATACATATATACATATATATATATATATATGTATATATATATACATATATGTATATATATATGTATGTATATTGCAGTACAATTTTGTGTGAAAGAAAGTGGCGAATTTATCTTTCAAAAGGCTCCAGTTATAACCATTTTGGTAATGTCGGAACATTTTCTAAATTTGACTTGTAGCTACAATGGATAGACAGGTCTTCATATCGGATAGATGGATAGATCAGATAGATATTTATTTTTCGCCTTCTGTGAAGTTATTCAAATGTATATGTTGAGTTACTATCTCCGTCTCTGTCATGTAGATTTTTTTAAAAAAAATATGGAATAAAAATATATATAATGGGTCACTACATGCAATTTCCCATTAAAAACCACCATCAAAGCTTAGTACAATGTTTTACATGAGATCATATGAAATGTCCATGTGGTTATTAATTCTTGATTAAAATTTAAGTTAGAGTAAATAGAATGAAGGAAAGGTGAAGGATAGAACAAAAATATGAAAATTAGAGGTGGGTGTAGAAAAATGCTGCTGAGATCAAATCTTTTTTACGAAAAGAGATTCAGAGCACGCCTGTTTTAATATCAATTTCTTACTAAACCGCTGTTTGCAGGTAGGAAAACAAGTAGTTTTGATTATGACTCTCACATTTTAATGTCAGGATTGGTTTGAATTAATCAAGATCAATGCTAGTATACTGTAAATAATTAGTTTTAAATAATTGTCTTGAAAAAAAATTTAATATGGCGCAGTTATCACTATTAATGCGAAGCATTTTTGTTATATACATTAATAGACAGAAATATGCGAGCACCGTTAGGAAGACATTGGTAGTATTGACTTGTATTGGTAGTATCGAAGCTGCCCATCCCTTTCTTATTCATCAATATGAAAATAATTTTCAATTGTGCAATAACATATTTTTTTTTTCATGCAATAACAAAGTAGTTGGTAAACTGCAGACCCACCGTATAAAGGAAGCTTGAAGCACATAGATTTGCCAAGATTTATACTCCTCACGTTGTCATTATGTTAAGGTTTATAGAGCGAGGGTTTCAGGTCAGATTTCGTCTTTGTCATTTTACAAATAATTCTGCATCGGGCCCATACAAATATGACAACTTAAAACGGGTCTGATTGATTTTTAGTGAAAAAAAAGTGTAAAGAAGGTGCCGTACTTATACTGTCTCTATATGTTTTAGTTCTACTGTTTAGAAAAATCTGTTATAAGCCATTAGAGATTCTTTGTAACATACAAGTTTAATGCCGATTACCAGAAAACTACATTCATATCAATATCCTGTAAATAGTTATCTTGTAGAAACTATTTGAGAGATCAAAATATGTGGTGCAGCTGCTTAGAGAAATTGTTTCTTTTTTTTAAGAGAAATAAAAAAAGAATTGTGGGAGAACTGAAAGACATAGATGATATTGAAAAGGTGGAGATGTTTTTATGCTATAAGTATATGTTAATAATGTTGTCGGTATTTATAAAATAATAAATATTTTTTCATGTAAAACCAAGTCATGTTTTCAATTTTAAGCGATTTATATGACCTTATTCCAATATGTTACTAAACGCCAATGACAAGTCTCCAATCATTTTTTTTCAGTTGAATTTGAATCCAGCAGATGTCACTTAAACTTCTTTTATCACTAAGGATATCATTTATACATGTGTATTCATATATAACGTTTGGCTTGTCATTAAATGATTCAAATGTTCGTCGAGTAGTTGAAAAAATTTTGAAATCTATAATAGAAAATAAAGTGAATGCGTTTTCTTAAATGACTTGATACTGGTTTCTCAGTTTTTTCTAAGCATATTCAATATGTAATGAACAATATCAGCAAAGTTCTTTAGCATCAAATTGCAGCACTAGCGCTCAGTGTTGATAAATATGATTTTGTTAATTCACAAAACCTTCTTGTTTTGCAAATAATGAAGTATCTGAATCATAAAAATGAAAGCCCACATACTGCGAGGCGTTTTAAGGACGATGTAAAAGTGAAATAAAATTAAGACATACTTCAAGCATTTATATAAGGCTTATATTTTTAACGCTTATCAATATTTAATAAAGAAAGTAGTATTTTGTAATGATGCAGAAAACGAATTGCTCCAAATGATCTTCGCTAATCTTAACTAAATTCAAAGACAGTTGATTGCTTTCAGATCTTTTATGGGGCAGGCACATTGTAAAACTATAAAAAAGAATTGACTAACGTTTTTATCTCGTTTTACTGCTTAACTTAGAGTAATTTAAATGGATACACTTAAAAATATATCATAGCGTGCGTTCATATTTCAATAAGCTAAAAGTATTTTGGATATACCTGCCAATAAAAATTGCTGCTGTGTTGATTTACTGCTGTTCCATTTCTATAGCACACGTTTATACGTGGGACAAAATATTCAAGACTTTTTCTTCTTTCGAGTTATATTGACGTCTTGGTCTGGGGGGGGGGGTCTCCTTTCACAAAAAATCGAAACCATCCCATAAATGGAAATACTTATCCGTAATACTCTAATCATATTTACTCGAAATGAACTTTGACAATATTTGCCAGCATCATGGGCTGATATTTCCTTTCAAATAATCATAACCTTCTTTTACTCATATCAAGGTAGCGTTGGTTATTGTCATTAGACTCGAAATAGCTCAATAAGTATTTCATCCTTTTTCTTACGCGATTGATGTATTTTTTATAGTTTTACCTTTGCAACTTTGCAGGAGGATAGCTCACTTATATTAATATGGTTTTAAAATGTCTTGTACTTCTAAACGTCGTATTTTAATTATGAAGTTTATATAAACCGAAATTCGCATATGAATAAAACAAAATATAAATAAATGCTTTGTTAAAACTAAAACATGTATAAATTTCAATTGAGATTTAGTAATATATAAATATATTACTAAATCTATTTAAATCTGAATAAAACATTCCGATATTAAAATATATTAATAATAGATAATAATCAGAATTAACTTAATTGCCATATGAATGATTTTCGACTTTTTAATTTTTTTGTTGTTGTTATGGTACACTTTTAGCAATTTCTAAATTTGGCGGCACACTAACAACACAATAGGCTTAAAAGAACTTTTATAATTTGTAATACACTTCGCATACTAGTTTATCATTGTAATTTGCATTGTTCAATAAAATATTATGTAAGACAAAGACAACAAATTGCTTATTGAATAATTAATTACAAATTAATTTTTAGACTACTTTTGATGCGAAATTTGAGCTTGATGATTTTTAATAATTTCTTTTATACTTGGTCGTAAAAAAAGATAATGCCACTTTCATTTCGTCATTTACATTCAAAAACCCCGATCATTTAGTTTTTCATTTTTATACTTGTTAGTGTTAAAAATCCGAATTCTCGAAAACAAGATGTGAAAATTTGTAACAAAGTTTTTAAAGCTTTTTTAGCTATTATGAGATAATAGCCTCTAATTTTAATTTGTAGCTTATTAATTGAATCTTCCGAATGTTTTCAAATAAATATCAATTTTGACAAAGGTAAATAAGTTGTTCCTCTTCATTCAAAGTTTATTCATATACAGATGCATCTGCAACAAACGGATTACGATCCTAAGTGATTTTTTTTATATCCATCCATGAAAGGATAAGTCAAATACACCACGAATATCTTTAGTGTTATTTTCTCTACAAAGAAAATGAATGATTCTGTTTTGGATATTATTTTTTCTCAGGGTGTAATACATAACTAAAAAAAAATTTGTGGCCCACAAAAGTGCTGTGGCATAGTGGATGGAAAACACCGCTATATAGACTCATTTTATATGAAAAATTAAAAATACTTCTAGTTGTTTAAGCTTCTATTGCAGTGCTTCTCAAATTTTCAATATTTGCCACCCAATATTCAATCATAATTTTCCATCTCGCCCTCCTTTCCATACAAAAACAATGTATTAAATTCAATAATACTATACCAAAGCTACAATACAACTTTATCATCTTAATAGCCACCGTATGGCATAAACATGTCACAAATCCAAAGCTTTTATTTCCCCGGACATAAGTATACACCATTCCGAAATACGATCTTTTCTGTGAAAAACATCCATAAAATTGTTCTTAAAACATTTGAATTTAATAAAAGGACTTTGAAGTGTGTGTTTGCGAAAGATTTCATTATTTCAGAAGATTTGCTTCTGTTCATATTCTTTCCTCCCCTGAATGCATCACGTATGCGTGTTTACGTGGAAAATGGTGGCATTGGGGAGCGATTAGCATAACTTTTAATTGACAGTTTAGGAATTATTTACAAACCGTAAAGATTATCAAGATAAGTGTTAATTTTTGAATAGGTCCATTGGTAATTATTTAACTTGTTCTTAACTTACTATTGTTAAATTGATTATAAAATACATTGTGTTGTCCTGATACATTTTTAATTGTGTTATATCAGTGTAAATATGTATTTTATCTTTTTTTTATGTAAAAATGTATTTTGTTTGCTTAATTTCAATAAATAAATTACTCTTTTAAATAATCTTTTATTTTAGACTTTTCAATATGCTCGCGCTCCCTTCTTTGTGTTAGCTAGGTTTTGTAGGCCCGGGATCTCGGGATCCCGGTGGTTTTTTAAAATCTCGGGATTTAATTGTTTTCTAAATTATACTTTGAATTTTTTTATTAAAGTATTGTGAATCTGGTATTACATCTGATGCATTTTATTTACTTTTTTCTACTGTATAGTATATTATTTTCCAAGAAAGCCCGTTTCTTGAAGCGTTTTGTTAATCTATTTTAATCATATCACGACAACTTTTGATAAAATATGCTATTCAATTTACATTCACCAAAGAAAAGTTAATTTCTTAAAAATATGACAATTTGAGTGTTAGTGTACAACTAGAGAGTTTGTCAAAATTACAGGCAAGTTCTGCAAAAAAAAGGCATGCTCGACGGGAAAATAGAGAAAACGGTATTAATGAATGTGAAATTAGCATGATGTATTTATTCTCATTACTCTTTTCTTATTCGGGATAGAGCCTTTTCATTTTAAAAAAATTCCTCATCGTCTTGTTATTGAGAGATTTTAAAATGAAAAAAATTAGAAACAATACATTTTTTAAAGTTATAATATTTGAATCAGTATCAAACGAATATTTTAGTTGAAATTAATCTCCTAACTTTCCAAATTTTTTTAATTAGAAAAAAAAAGTTCATAACAATTGTTTCAAAAAGTGAATCACTTAATCGAATAACATATTTTAAACACATTTTTAAGTTTTAGAAAGTTCAATTTTGGATAACTTAAATTGAGAAAAATATAATATAATATTTACGATCTCTTGTAACTGAGTAATTTATGTCTTTTGCAGATTCAAAAAAAAAATGCAGTTATAGAAATTGCTGATAGAAGTGAAAACTTAGAACTTATAGTATTAAAATTTGAAATTTCATAATGTTTGAATAAAAATTATCAACATTAATCTGGTTTTCACATCTATTGACCCTCCGAGCAACAACTAAATGCATGTTTATATTGTTTTTTATTATTTAAATGTATTACGGGCTGTACAACATCATGACAAAATATAAATACAACTCAATTGAAATAACAATTAATATACAATCATATTAAAATTATTATTTTTTGAACAAGATATACCAGTTGAAAAATTAAATTTTTAATTTTTAAATATACTTAGAATGTTTGTGAAAAACGAACTTGTTCATTCATTTTAACAGATAAAGCTATCGTTAATAAATTCCATTACTCTGGAATTTTGGTTTTTCAAATAATGTTCAGCCTTTTTTTAATAAATGGCTAATTTAGATGTATAGCATGCGGAACACACCGTTGGTACCACTCGTGTACACGAAAAATATTTATCTTTGTAATTTACATTTTGTAAAACATCTGTTGGGTTTTCTTACCTTTTTAATTGAAAATAATCATTGTTGTTGAATTTTTCAATTTAATAGAAATATGTTTGCTTTTAAACGTTCGTAATTCTAGTTAAGAATATGTATGTACAATATCGTGTTTTTTTTTAAATTTCAAATAACTGTACTCACCCATAATTGGACAGCATTTGCGAACTAAAATTGCACACCAATGCAAGTAAATTGCATAATAATTATTGGAATGGCCTCAACAATGCAAGGACACCTGTTTTTGTGCGGTAGTTAGGGACCGTTAAAAAACACATTACAAACAGTTTCGAAACTATTAAATAAATATTTACATAAAACAAACAACTTCATTGACATACAACCGAAAAACTTTTTGTACGGCAGACAGAACGCATATGAAAAAGTCGCACATACAAAATACGTCAGTTATTTACGAAATTTATGAGAAAGTTCTTCTAAACAAAATAAAAAAGTAAACATCGAAAAGTTTTAAGCACGTTTAGTTTCTCACTGAATACACTTCGAAGCTTTGAAAATGCATACACATAATTCACTGTCACTCATTCTAATCCAAGGTACGATTCTTCACTTGATAAGTTATCTCAAAATCTATTTCGTCACTTGAAGATACAATTTCAAATGATTTATTTTTTGGCACCATAAAGTAAGATAATTTTTTGCGAAGAAGGTTGGTTGGTACATTGCTTGCAAACGACAGCATGATCTAATATACATGATCGAAGCTATTTTGGTTATTTCAAGCTCCATTCGGAGAATTCATATATATATTTTAAGCTGTATTCTTGCATATATTTTATACGCTCTCAAAGAATCTGCGCTCGCGATTCTTCTTGTTCGTCTTCATAATTTTTAAATGATTGATTATGCCACTGTCATTGAAAGTTTCGTCTTCGATCAAGTGTGGGCTGCTGGCGCGTTGAGAGAAAGCAATTGATCGTGTGTTATCGATAGACTGTTTATATGTAGAGTGGTTAACGGAGTGCCTGTTTCCTTGTGGAAACTTAACCTCCTATCGTGAAGATTAGGTGTAGCTTTCGTTGGCTTTACCTTAGCCCAGTACTGCAAAATAATATTGTGAGGATTTTTTTTTTTTGATTAGTTAGTTAGAATCGATAATATGGATGTTGAAAAGAAACGGGTGTGAAAAGAAAATTTTAATTGAAGGTAGCATTTTGAGTGTTTAGTTTATTCTTGCACTGTGCGCATCGGGGGGCCGAGTGCGCTTGCGTGCAGGTTTAAACATTTTTTTAATGAGAGCGGCTAGCGGGAAGACCCGTCTAGTCGGAGTAGGTGTGGTGGACAGATGGATCTATTGGAGATCCAACACA
Source organism: Trichonephila clavata (assembly GCA_019973975.1). Taxonomy (NCBI): domain Eukaryota; kingdom Metazoa; phylum Arthropoda; class Arachnida; order Araneae; family Nephilidae; genus Trichonephila; species Trichonephila clavata. The sequence goes on along the minus strand of BMAO01023407.1, from coordinate 32,054 downwards.
GGAATCCGTGTTTCTTCTCCGTCACACTTGTATGACGTGGGGAAGCAATTGCTTCGAAGAGAGTTCCGTTCAGGAGTCATGAGGGGTACAGAATCTGGTCAAGACCTGAAATGGAAAGAAAAAGAGGGAGGGGAAGAGGGGGAAGTTGGAAGACCCCAGGCTGGGGTGATTAAAATATGTCTTGTATACTTGCTGAAGCAGCTGCATGTCTGTGTTGACCAGGAGTGATATTTACCGCTTGGGCGATTGTATGATTACTGTGCGTGGGGACGGTTTGAAGGAAGAACGAGGCCAGCTCCCTAATTCTGGAGTGAATTTGGCTTATCTTGAGATCAGCATGGATGTATTTCCTGGGGATGTAACGTGGAGCATTCAGTATTAGCCTGAGGGTGATGTTCTGTATTATTTGGAGTTCTCTGAGGTGAGTTTGAGCCGCCATGTTCCAAATAGGGCAACCATATGTAAGCAGTAGCTGTAGGTTTTGGACGAAAATCCTTCTCTTGTTTTGATTGGATAGAATTGATTTGAAGTAGAGTAGGTTTCGGAGTGCAGCCAGTCTTTGTTTGAATTTGCACTTGATTTTGGGAAGGTGGTTTTTGAAGGTCAGTTTTCTGTCAAGTGTAATACCTAAGTATTCGACTGACGTGGACCAGGGGATGGGTCTGCCAAAAAGCTTGAGCGGTGGCATGTTGTTGTTGTAATTTCCTTTTCGGAAGACGATGGCGGGAGACTTGTCCGTGTTTATTTTATTTTCTCCAGATCTTCAGCCAACGGTGAAGTAGGGAAAGGTAGACTTGTAGGAGCTGTCTGGCCATTTCTGGTCCTGTTGACTGGCTAAAAATGGTGGCGGCATCAGCGAACAGGCAGATCTCCACCGTTGGAGATGATGGGAAGTCGTATGTATATAGGCAGTAAAGTATTGGGCTGAGTAGTGATCCTTGGGGCGTACCGGCCTCAATACGCCCTATGTTTGAGAATACGTTGTTGAGTTTCACTCTGAAAGTTCTATCCTGGAGGTAGTTGTGGAGTATTTTTACGAGATATGGGTGAAAATTTAGCTTGATTAGTTCATAGACAATTCCGTTGTGCCAGACGCGGTCAAACGCTTTCTCAACATCGAGAAAGACTCCTATTGTTGGGGCGTACTGGTTGAAGCCGTTTGTGATGAAATTAGCGGCCCGCAGGAGCTGATGGCAGGTTGAGGTTTCGGTTTGAAAACCGTGCTGGAACGGAGGTATGATATTGCTTGCTGAGGTGAAATCTTGAACTCTTGTAAGGAGAATTTTTTCAAAGATTTTTGCTATTGTTGATATGAGACTAATTGGTCGATAATTAAGAGGTAGCTTCTTGTTTTTCCCAGGTTTGGGCAGGAGGGTGATCGTAGCTTGCTTCCAGGAGTCCGGGAAGTATTGTAATAATAGGCATTTATTGAATATTTTTGTCAGGTACGTAATCACGTTGATTGGCAGGGATTTCAGAGTGATGATCTTGATTAAGTTGAAGCCGGGGGCTTTTTTGTTGTCAAGGCTGACAAGGATGTCGCAAATCTCTTGTGGAGAGGTTAGTGGAGGCGGATGAGTCCTGTAAATTCTGAAGTATTTATGAACTTCGTGGTCAACGAGATCAATATGATCATCGTCGTAGGGCGAGCTGTTCTCTTTAACGATTCTTCCAGGACTTCCATGAAGAGGTTAGCTTTGTCTTTATAATGTAGATGAGACCATGGTACCCAAGTAAAGGAGGTATTATGACAGGTTTCCTCTTTCTGGCTACGAGCTTGTGTATGGCGTTTGTATCGATGTTAGCAACTGAGAGGATCTCGTCCCACACATGCTCTTTATGTGTCTTGAGTTCCTTGCGGATTGCCTTTTGGAGCTTGTTGAGCTCACTTTTCAGGGGTGGGTACCTGCAGAACTGCCACAGGTTTCTTAGTCTGTTCTTTTCTCTAATCTTCATTCTGGTGGAGAGAGGGATGCATGTGATCTGGTGCTTGATATGTTTGGTGATGCTACTCTGGTTGATGGAGGCGTGAATTTTTTCTGTGAGTTTGAGGACTGCAAAGTCGATGTCATCTTTGTTATTGATTTAGGGGTTACCCGGAACTGAGGAGTGTAGCAAGAGTTGGAATTTGTTCCAGTTTGTGAAGGTAGTACAATTATGAGAGTAACTGAAATTAAAGTCAGGGGTGAAAGTGTAAAGTACCGGATTGTGATCACTAGAGAGATCGAACGTGGTCTCCGCTGTGATATTGCTGAGGCCAGATGACATAGCAAAGTCTATAACTGAGGATCTTGCATTTTTAAAATTCATAATACCTTTTTGTACTTAGAAGGGGAAAAAACTGATTCTAATTCATAAAAAAGGATGGAAAACAGTAATAAAAAGGAAAAGGAAATATATTTATTAATTTCCACGCCGAGAGGCACCTTACAAAACTAAAGAAAATCCACCCTAATTGATTCCATTTTTTGAGTTAATGTATCTGCACAGGACACACACACACACACCTAAAAATTCTATAATCGATTTATTGGCTTCCATTTTGATGACATACAGATCTATTTATTCGTCAGTGGCTCACAGGCAGATAGAATCTTTGGCTCATAAAAGTCTGACTATTTTCAACAAAGTAATTACGATCAGTTTGGTTTTTGTTTTGTTGAAATGAATGTATTTGTCCTTTACTGTTATTTTATTGTTTTTACTTTCGGCAAATCTATCTCACATTTTCTCCTTTTATATCCTGCATCGAAACCAGGTGTGAACGTTTTAATAATCAGTCACGTTCATTTCAAATTGTACCTGCTGCGAGGAGAAATAATATCAAAAGACAAGATAAAGGAAAATTAAAAAAGATAGCGGTAATCTTTTATTAGAAGAGATTTTATTCTAGCGTTAGTGGATCTAGATACGTATATAAAATTAATGGTTTTTCAAAAAATAAATAAAATAAGAAGAGTAAACTTTCAAGTAGAAAAAAATTAAAACAACATATTCAGGTAAATTTTTTTAGATTCTTTCAATTAAAAAATATACCTTTAAATATTTATATATACATATATCCAAACAAGCGGGTATAAACTGTACTTCCACATAATTATTTAAGTAAAAATGACTCATTTCCGCTGTGAACCCAATAACATCGCATTCAAAGTCAAATAAATGTGCGGTATTACTTCTGGAATCTTGTTATATTAATAGTATATACTTTAAGCGAATAATCTTTTACTGAACGACAGCTATCTTAAGGATACTTTGACTTGATGTTGAAACGACACCAGTTGACATTTTTGGTACATTTAGTTGTAAAATCCATCCTAATTAACGAAGAGCCACCAAAGGTTTATTGCATAATCAGCCTGGAAATCGATAAAAAGTCACGCAAAATTTTCAAATTCCCTGCAAAAATGAGGAAAGGAAAACAAACTAATAATCTAGTGTCCAATCGACTCCGACTGACATTCTAGCGTTAATAATCTCTATGCAAAATTTACTCCTAAGTGCGATACGAGATTTAATGAAAGAACCGTGATGTTAGCGAATGGCCATTAGCATTTAAATAAGAGTGAATAGAATTAAGAAAACAGAATGACAAAATAAAAGTAGGTGAAGCGTTACTGAGGTCAAATCAATTTTACGAGAGATTACGATCGCTCCTCTTGAATCAGATCCCTATATTAGTAATCTACAGTTAAGAGAACAGAGGTTCCTAAACCTTTTGTCTCCTAGACTACTCGGCATGTTTTTCAGTTTGTGGTTGACCCCCACTTATCTTATATTGAATTTTTGCAAATTTATCAACTTAAATGCCTTTTTGACCCCTGATATAAAGCTAGTTACTATAAAATTTTCAAATTTCTAACTTTAGTTAAGTATAGTGTTTAAAACTAAAGAAGTAGATGTTGATTAATTAAAATAAAATGGATAAAAAAGGAGGAACAAACGAATACTTTAAATGGGTAGGACGAATCTGGTGACTCAATCAGAAATTTTCAATATTTGGCAACAATGTTGTCAGATTTAACCCTAAATCTCATTTGTTAGTATATTCCAGTCTTCTTTTTCCTTTCGTTTTTTGTTTTGGATAATTAACAACCACACTGAAACCCCATTTCGTTAGAAAAAGCAGAATTATGTACTTTCTCAAGATATTCCACAATTTAGGATAAATAACAGGAACATCTTTTTAAAACCAAAACTCATCTGTGCCATCAGTTTCTAAGCAACCTTTCTTCATTAGTTCCTCTTGTAGTCTCACATTCTTTTCTCGACGTGACACTATGAATAAATTCTTTTCTGTGGTATCACCAGAGTCAAAGCATTCTCCTATGTAATATTAAAATCTGAATAAAACACATATAAATGTTTAACGTAGGTTAAAACGTCATTTTCCTGGCAGAGTGTCTGTGATTAGTTGAACGACTGGGGATCCCATGTACAATATTACTCTTTTAGCTTAATTCTAGCATGGAATGCTGAAATGATGGTGCTTGTTTGAATAGAATTTATGTTGATGCTTGGGAACTGCAAATTAACCTCATTAAAAATTTAGTCAATATATCTGTTAAATAAGTAAATTTGGTTTCCACTCGATTAAATTTTATTTTAAAATTTAAGTAATGATCTGGTTTTATGAGAGGCACTATTGGAAAACCTATTTATACCTCTTGCACCTCCAAATAACTTTTCCGCGGAAGTGGACCCTTGCAGTGTGTCATAGACACCTTTGGGTCCATACAGACCACTTTGGGAATCAATGCTTAATAAAATGGAAGGCGAGTAGTTAGTATTTACAATCCTTCATACATTAGATTCGGATGAAGGTAAATCTCTCAGGACCAATGTTAATCTGCCTATAGTAATTAACTTTAAAAAAAGATTAAGAAATCCTTTTTTAAAAAGCTTAATTTACCATTTTTTTCCAATGGATAATTGTTGTACACATTAATAAATAAAAATATGCAAGCACCGTTGGAAAGTCATGGGTAGTGTTGATTGGTCTAGGACAGTGATACTCATTCTGCGGTCCATGGGCCTTTTCTGAGGATCCCCATCATGGCCCATCACATTAAGAAATTCAATTAAATCATTGTTTTCCAATAATTGAATTTCTTAAAACAATGGGCAATTTCCCAAAATTTAGGATGAAATTATATCAATCATGCAATCAAATATATTAATTTGCTTTTGTGTTAGTAGAATGTAAATACGAATCCCGTGAAGGTTGAAAGGAAATAGAAACTGACCCATAACTCAGAGAAAATGCGTTAAAGTAAATATTTGTGTGTGTTTGATAGAAAGTTTAATAAAGTGTTAAATTATGAGCCAAAAAAATGGGTTTTTATATTTTGAATAGGTTTGCTTTGGTCTTAATAGTGCTTCCTCCCATTACCCTCATGTAGTGACCTGTGTGAAAAACCTATCATAGGTAACACAACTCAACAAGTCCCGGGTCTAATATATAGATGGTTTTAACTTCTAAATTTCATAAGACTAACCTTATAATACTAACATTCAAACGTTACGTGCCACCATTTCGTGGTAATATCTAATTTAGTTGAAAAGTTACAGTGGTATTTGTGGCAACAGTGGATTTTTTTTGTATAGAAACCGTGGAAGGAAAATAATCTCCTGTTTTAATTAAACATTATTTTCTGATTGGAAAAAAGACAGTTCAAGCAAAACTATGGCTTGATTAGTGTTATTCGGACTCATCTTCATCGCAACAATGGTTAAAAATTGGTATGAAGAATTAAAACGTGTTCGCCGCGTCTGCTGCTCACTGTCGATTAAAAACAACAACGCATCGACGATTCAGAGCGGTTTCTGGAATGGTTTAACACGCGATCACACACACACAACACACACGCGCAGGGTGTTTATTAGTAGTCTTTTTCTTGTAGATCGCATGAAATGTATTTTGTTTATAATCCTCATTTATTAAAATCAGTTTGAGTTAAATAGCCCATGATTAATATTAGTCTTTTGTTAGTAATTAGCATTAAAAGGAATTAATGAAATATTTTTGATATGTCTAAGTTACCACTATTATTATGAAGAATTTGGGTTAAACACATTAATAGACCCAGATATGTGGGCAATGGAAGCATGTCATGGGGATTACTGACTAGAATCGGTACCAGTAAACTCTACCATGACATGCTTTTTATAAATATGAAAACAATTTTAAAGTATACAATAAAAGAGTTCCATGCATTATCCCACGATCTCTCGCGCGGGGTGCTCTGCTCACCCCAGCAACAAATAAAGCTTCCTAGGATTCCAAAAAGAATGCGCAGAACCACGATTGTTTTTGTAGCTGCACATTTTAGGCCATTAATCCTTCAGGCCTGATGCATTCACTCTCACTTGGATGATTGGAACGTAAAGACCTTCAAAAGTTTATCTGGGGTGCTGAAAGCTCCCCGCGAGCAATTAAGTTATATTTTCATACTCGAAGCATCTAAAAATATAGAATAAGTTTTACTCTTTCGTTTATATTTTTTTTTCAATTATATTAATATGCATGCATAGTTTATTTAAAATTTCAATAATTCTTGTATAAAAATAACATAAAACTTAAAAATACTTGTAAAATATAATTTTTTGTTGAAATTTTGTAAAACACTTTTCAGAAATTATGGCAAAAATTCCATGAAAAAAGGAGCAAAAGTAACTCTGTCCTCTATTAGATACTGTATCGACAGATTCTGAGCATGACGTAAGTGATTTTGAAGACTGTATAATTCCAGACAAGCACCTTATTGAGCGAACTGCTTATCCCATGAATATTGCGCAAGAATTAAGTAAACTTGTTAGTAAAAAACAACAAATAAAATGACGGAAACAAATAATGGGCAAAAAAAACTCTAAAAGAACTTTACTGACACATAAGATAGTAAAAAAAAAGCATTAATTCACCAAACAAGGGAATCAGCACTGTTTGTCTTCGTGCAAAAGATGTAAAATCTTATTCATTTTGCCTTATTGTAAGAAAGATATGTGCTTGTATATAAATCAAATGAATACAGTCTACTCTGAATGTTTGGAACATAATTAAATATTTGTTTGCTATTTTCTACTGTCCTTAACATTAATTAAAAGTAAGTTTATTACTGGTATATAAGTTTTATTGTGGTTTATGAAAAAAAATATAACATTATGTGTTTTAAAAGGAAAATTTTGTAGGTTTAGTTTATTTTAATGTTAGTCCTATTTGTATGCAATAAATTTAAAAATTTCATTTTTGCACAATACAAGAAACACCTTGTACTTTATAAGCATGTCTCATAAGTGACGTAATTTTTTTCATACTTAAATACTGGTATTAAAAGTTTGGAGTATTCTCTACACCCCGCGAGTAATAGCGTTAGCAAAAACAGGTGGGAGTGACCGCGGGTTAAGTGAAATAAACAAGATTTTTACGTAGGTATGGGACTATGGAGAAAACATGGATCCATTGTTACAAGCCCGAATAAAAAAAAATCGTTTGCAGAGAGGAACGCAGCCGGTAAAATGCCTTCAGAGCGATCAAAAACTCAAAATTCAGATGACAAGGTTATGGCGTTTGTCTTTTGGGATGCACATGGAATTTTGTTTATTGATTATCTTGAGAAATACTAAGCAATCAGTAGTGAATATAACATGTTGTTATTGGATCAACAAAACGAAAAAAAATGAAAAAATCAGCAGAAGAAAAGAGCTGTTTCGCCAATACAATGCTCCGTGCCATAAGTCCCAGAAAACAATGGTTAAATCGAATGAATTGTGCATTTAAATTATTTTCTAACCCCTCCATACAGTCCAGATCTAGCCACAGTGACTACTGGTGGTTTTAATTTCTTAAAAGAATGTTACGGGGAAAGAGGTTTGACTGAAATGAAGAATTGATTGCCTAACTAAAAGCCTATTTTGAAAGCAAAGATAAATCAATCTACGAAATGGTATTAAAAATAAAAGAACACTGGACTGAATCAATCACTCTTGAAGGGAAGTATCTTGATAAATAAAGTTCAGTTTTGCATAAAAGTTTTTCTCTTATTAGTCTTGACCGGGCCTTATTGACTGATTTGTTAAGTGGCCGGGCAGGAAATACAATTGTGCACCCTTGGTTTACGTAGTGACACTGCTATTTGTGGCTTTCATTTTTTGATATAAAAATAATTTAAAAATAGACAATAATACATTTTCATACTCTCACAAAACAAATCGACTTTCACTTTAAATCTCTTTGACATATCTTGATTTCCCTTAAGAACCACCGCGTATAGAATGATTGAAGTGTTTGTTAACTTTATCGAGACTTATAGTTACAATATGTGGAAGTTTATGAAAAGGACCCCAGCTCAAATTTTGTCCTTGTAATTCTGAATCAAATTCTGGATTATCGCCATACCAATTCTGAAAGTGCAAAAAGCGTAATAATTGAATGTCATGTAAATCAAATATTGAATGAAGTTACGATAACTATAGTATTTCTTTATGCTTTCGTGAAAGTACTGTATGTATACTGAAAGAAGGTACAATGTCTAAATTATCTGCGTATATTTTAGTACAAGATGTCTAAATATGGAACACAAGATTATGTGCCCCGTGTATCTCATGAGAGTGCTGTGTCAACAAAAAAACCATTCAGGTAAAAATCAAAGTTGTGTTTTTTTTGTTAGAATGACTTAAATTTGTAACAATATTCTCGAATTTCTATATCATTTGTCAAAAATTTATTTAAATGATTTATAACATGTTTAATTACATCAGCAGAGAGCAGATCTCCCCTCAAGATATTTTATGATGTCTGTGAATCCAGGAGATGTCACTCAAAGTTCTTTTGTCAGAATATCACTTATCAACTTAACCAAATACTTTTCTGTTTGTAGTTGAATGGTTAAAATTTTCAGCGAGTGACTGTTGAGTATAAATAAATGGCTTCAGACAGGCTTCGCAATTTTTTTAGGCACACATTCAACATTTATTGAGAAGTTTCCACAATGTTTATGAGCTACTTAGAGAGATCGATGCACTAGTGTGCTAAGATAATAAATGTACTTTTTTACGAACATAAAACATTTATTTCTGCAGACAAAAGAATATCTGAATTTTAAAAGAAGACCCACAAAATCCAGGGCCGCTTAGAGGGCAGATGCAAAAATGAACTAAATGGACACCTATTTCTCTACATAAAAATATTTTTAGAGATGGTGTTTTAAACTTAATACATATTATTCCAATAATACTAACTTTCAAAATAATTTGCCAAGTTTAAAATCCGATTTCCTTAAATATTTTTCTTATTTTAAACTTCAAGATTTTGCTGTTTGATACCTTTGAAGGCCGAGTAGAATATCTGATTGTCAAATTTGAACAAAGTACCTTTTTTTGAAAGGAACGATTGGTATGCTGCATTCGACAAAACACAATTTCTTGAACAAAAGAGAGACTTATTTTCTTATATTTACCCATTTTATGTAATTTTATATATAATATTAAATATGATATTATTCATATATAATGTTAAATAGATAGAATAGATGTATAAAAAATAGAGTGTGGTGTAGAAGTGTTGTTGAGATCAAATCAATGTTGTAAGAAGAGATTCAATGCACACTTCCGCTTCAATGAAATTGATTGATTAGTAGTCTTTTTCTTAGAGATCAAAAGTAATGTAGTTATGATTATAATCATCATTTGTTAAAATCAGTTTGAGTTATATAGCCCATGATTAATATTAGTCTTTTTTTAGTAATTAGCATTAAATGGAATTAATGAAATCTTTTTTGATATGTCTAAGTTACCACTATTATTATGAAGGATTTTGGTTATACACATTAATAGACACAAATATGCGGGCAAAGGTAGCATGACATGGGGGTTACTGACTGGAATCGGTACTAGTCAACTCACTCATGCCATGTTTTTTATAAATATGACAACAATTTAAAAGTATACAATAATATATTTCCATACATTATCCTGCGATCTTTCGTGTGGAGTGCTCTCTACACCCCAGCAACAGGAAAAACTTCCTAGGATTCCAAAAAGAATGTGCAGAACCACGATTGTTTCTGTAGCTGTACATTTAATGTCAATGATCCTTCAGACCTGATGCAATCACTCTTGTTTGGACAATTGGAACGTAACGACCTTCAAAAGTTTATCTGGGGTACTGAGAGCTCCCCACTAGCAATTCAGTTATATTTTCGTACTCGAAGCATCTAAAAAATAGAGTAAGTTTTAATCGTTCGTTTATATATTTTTCAATTTTTTTAATATTCATACATATTTTATTTACACTTTCAATAATTCTAGTATAAAAATAATATAAAACTTACAAATAATAGTACAATATAATTTTTGATAAATATTTTTTAAAACACTGTTCAGAAATTATGGCAAAATTTTCATGGGAGAGGGAGCAACAGCGACTCTGTCATCTATTACGAACTGTATGGAAAGATTCTGAGGATATACTAAGTGATTTCGAAGACTGTTTACTTTCAGAAGAGCACCTTATTGTGCAATCTGTTCATCCCATGGATACGGCACAAGAATTGAAGGAAACTTGTCAGTAAAAAGCAATACAAATAAAATGACAGAAACAAATAATGGGCAATAACACAAAAGAAGCTTTATTGACACAGAAAATAGTAAAAAGAGCATTAATTTACGAAAAGCGGGGCTCTGCTCTGTTTTTCTGCGGGTAAAAGATGTAAAAACCAATTCATTTTCCCTTCAAATTAAGAAAAATATGTGCTTAAACCATATGAACCAGTCTGTTCTGAATGTTTGGAAAAGGATTATAGTATTTGTTTTCTATTTTCCTTAACATTAATTAAAAAGTAAGTTTATTCCTGGTATGTGTGTTTTACTTGTGGTTTATGAAAAAAAATATGACATTATATATATATGTGTGTTTTAAAATTAAAATTTTGTAGGTTTAGTTTAAATTAATATGCGTCCTATTTGTATGCAATGAATGTAAAAATTTCATTTGATTAATACAAAAAACATCTTGTACTTTATAAATATGTATCATAATTGACGTTATTTTTTCTCATATTTAAATGATCGTATTAAAAGTTTGGAGTGTTCTCTACACCCCGCGAGTAACGCCAATAGCAAAAACAGTTATGATTGACCGTGGGTTAAGCGAAATATACAAGATTTTTTACATAGATATGTATGTGACTAAGGTGGAAACATTCATTCATTGCTACTAGCCTGAATCAAAAAGATCGTTAGCAGAGTGGAAAGCAGCCGGTTAAAGGCATCCAAAGCGATCAAAAACGCAAAAGTCAGCTGACAAGTTTATGGTGTCTGTATTTTTGGATGCATATGGAATTTTGTTTATTGTTTATCGTGAGAAATAGTAAACAATCAGAAGTGATTTTTACAAGTCGTTATTAGGTGTGTGTGTGTGTGGTGGTGGGGGTGTGGTGTGGTGTGTGGTGTGTGTGGATCAACTAAACCAAAAAAAATTCTTCAACAGCAAAAGAAAAGTGCTGTTTGACCCAGACAATGCTCCGTGCCACATGTCCGGGAAAATGATGGTCAAATCGAATGAATAGTTCTTCAAATTACTTTCCCACCCCCGTACAATCCAGATCTAGGCCCCATTGACTACTGGTGGATTTCATTTCTTTAAAGAATGTTATGGAGAAAATGTTTGACTCAAATGAAGAAGTGATTGCCTAAGTAGAAGCCGATTTTAAAAGCAAAGACAAATCAATCTACGAAATTGTATTAAAAAAATAAAAGAACCATGGACTGAATCGAACTCTCTTGAAGAAAATTAAATTGATAAATAAAGTTCAGTTTTGCATAAAAGTTGTTCTTTTATTAGTTAGGCCCCGTGCCTTATTGAATGATGTGTTAATGGCCCGGCAGGAAATAAGGTTGAGCACCTTTGGTCTAGGTAGTGTCACCGCTATTTGTGGCTTTAAATTTATCAATAGAAAACTAATTTAAAAGTAGACAATAATACATTTTCATTCTCTCACAAAGCAATTCGAATTTTACTTTATATTTCTTTGCCATATCATGGTTTCACTTATGAACCAAAGAGTATAGAAGGCTTGAAGTTCGTTTACATTATCGAGGCTTACACTTAAAATATCTGGAAGTTTATGAAAAGGATTTCAGTTGAAATGTTATCCTTGTAATTTTGCATCTATTTCTGAATGATCACTATAACAATGTCAAAGTATAAAAAGGATTAAAATTAAATGTCATATAAATAAAATATTGAATGAAAAGTTACGAAAACTATAGCATCTCCTTATGCTTTCGTGTAAGTACTGTATCTATACTGAGAGAAGGTACAATGTCTAAATTATATGCGTATACTTTAGTACAAGATGTCTGAAGATGGAACACGAGATTATATGCCACGCGTGTCTATTGAGAGTGTTGTGAAAAAAAATCATTTCGATAAAAACCAAATTTGTGTTTTTCGTTAGAAAGACTTAAGATTGAAACAATATTCTCTCCATTTTCTCTATCATTTGTCAACAATTTATATAAGTGTTTTAAAATATGTTGAATTACGCAGATCTCTCCTCAAGGTATTTTATCCAGCAGATGTCACTCAAAGCTGTTTGTGGTCACTATGCATTTCACTTATCAACTTACAGAAGTACTTTTATGTTAGATGTCGAATGCTTCAAAATTTCAGCGAGTCAGTGTTGCGTATAAACGAGAGACTTAAAACTGGCTTCTCAATTTTTTTAGGCACACATTCAACATGTATTGAGCAATTTCAATAATGTTTTTGAGGTACTTAGAGAGATGGACGCACTGGTGTGCATTAATGATATATGTAATTTTTCATGTATATAAACCGTTTATTTCCGCAGATAAAACAATATCTGAATTTTAAAAAAAGACCCACTAATTCCAGGGTCGTGTACAGGACAGGTGCAAAAATGAACTAATTTATACAATTATTTTTAAATATAAAACATATTTTTCGTGATGTGTTATAAATTTATTACATACTATCCCAAGTTTACCAAATTTCAAAATAACTGATACAAGTTGACAATTTCGCAAGTGTCATACATGCTGAATTTACAAGCATGGAATTCGTTTCAAATAATGTCGTCAAAACGGTTTCGATAGTACATTAATGCAAGCTCTCGCAGAAAAATATTGCAAAGATACCCTTGTCTTTAGGCGTTGCATAAGAAGAAAGGCGTCGTCTCATTGGAAGACTTCTCCACAATCAACGGATCTAATTTCTCAACTTTTCAGAAAGCTGCAAAAACTGCAGGTTTATAAAAATCTCTGGACTTTATCAATAAAGAGTTGGACACTGCAGCTTCAGTGTTTAATTGAAGAGTGCCAATAACGAATTTTGCGGAAAAAAGAACAAATAGACAAAACTAAATAACGCATGGAAATTACAGTTTTACAATTTGAGCAATAAATAAGATCAGTTGTATGATCTATACAATGGGGATTAGACGTGGTATCATCTAAAGTAGATTGAAAATATAGTGATAAAACTAATATTGTTTTTAGACATTATATAAAAAAATTTGCGAATACTACATAACATTTAGTAGTGATATAGAAAAACATTTGTGCCAAGTGATGGTTACTTATTTAAAATAAATTCAAAGATATTTTATAGTTTTTGGATCATATGAGATAAATACTGGGTAAAACTATAAACATTAAACTCATCTTTGTTTTTAATATTATTTAAAGGACGTTTTATCTGCATAATTATATCATTATTAAATATCAAGACTAATAAAGTAATTAAAATATGATTACATATTAAAAAAATATATATGCATGTCCTTAAAAACTCAAAGGTACTGTAAAATATGCTTGTTATAGTAGGCTAGTATCAAAAATTTATGAAGAAAATAGGGTAGTTTACGAATAAGTATATTAAATTTAACAAAACGTGTTCATGTTTAATTGGCCCTCATACGCCCAGATTTTGTTAAATAAAAGCTTACATAATCAGTTTGGTATTAAAAATACAGCTGGGCTTCTTAAACATTCTATACTTGGGGCCCAAATTCCAACCATGGTTCTCATCGAACCTCCTCCCCTCCATACAATAACAATGTATTAGATTCCATAGTAATGTCCTTTGAAATATAATTACAATATGACATTAATTATAAACTGTAAAATTTATCCAGATAAGAGTTCAATTATGTACGTAAATATTATGACATGTCCACACAAAGAGTCATTGGCAATTATTAAACTTGTTCTTAACTTAGCACTGCGTTAAATTAATTATGAAATACATTATGCCGTACTGATATATTTATAAGTATATTATGTAAGTGTGTTTATTTTATTTTCTGTTACGTCAGAATGTACTTTGTTTTGCTTCATTTCAGTAGATTAATTACTTTTTAAAATTATCCTATATTTTTGATTTTTCAATATATTTACGCTCCATTGTAAGGTTATCACGTCCCCCTAGGGGGCACGCCCCATAGTTTGAGAATGGCTGGTATAGAATATATGATTTGCCTATTGAAATGTGTACTAATGAACGATGTTTGGAATTAATACAGTCATAGCTTAACTTAATTTAATATTACATACAAATTGTGTAAATGATATTTTTTGCGTTTATAACGAAAAGAACTTATCAATAGCTGTGCAATCAACATGCTACTATAACATAAAAGAAATTAAGCACCGTTCTACCACTAAAACACAGAAATGTTCCATGGTACAATCTAGGGACGTGAATGTTGTGGTAGCCCTCTATCCCCATCCCTAAAGAAGAGTCCCGTTTTTAACTGAATAGAACCCAAGTAGCAATGCGAAGGCTTCAGGGGTGTTGTAGATACATTTTTGCGTTTTTCAACCATTATACTTACATACTAGAACTTAAGCAGACAAGTTCCTTTTATGGAATATAAATCCACTACAAAATTTGATTCTCGGAAATGGACTCTCAAGTGTGGCCCTACGAGGGCATAAAGGGACATTACAGATTAATAATATGTCAACTCATTAAAAAATGTTTACATTTTTCGAAAAATTATTTTTGTCACTTGTTTGCTTTCTTTACATTTTAATTATTATATCAATAATAATATTTTTCAATTTAAAAATATCTCGTGAAGAGAATGGGTAGTGCAACCAGTATGATAAAACTTTACCATTGAAACTTATCTATTCTTTGAAGCAATATAAAACACACTTTTCAGCTTCAAAATATCATTTTCTCTGACCTTGAAAATAAAGAATGACTGATACTGAAAACACATATGTTGCCTATCATTCTTTGATCGTCAGATATGAAATATTTGAAAGTAAAACTATTTGAATTCCTGAAAGTAATAATCATGATATGCATTACTACTAGGGATAATTTCAGTTTCTGTGTAAGCAGCTGTTTTACAACAAATATTTATATAAATCGTCTCTACTATACTTTGAATATATAAAATACGAAGTGCTATCAAAAAGTAAAATAACAAGCCCACAACGAGAAAACGTATATTCAAGATATATATATATATATATATATATATATACAATGTAGGAGGGAGAGAGAGAGAGAGAAGGCAAAAATACATATTACTTCTCTACATAGTCACAATACTTTTCTAGGAATTTGTTCCCTTCCAAACCATCGAAAACATCCTCTTAGACATCCTCTTAAACATCCCTCCTCCCTTAATCAATGCTGTGGTACATCAAGTCAGCTCGGTTAACATTGCACAGTTTTTGAAGTACTGACCTTCAAAGGTTTACTTTAAAGGTTAGAAGATATGATAATTAGTAGGTGTGATTCTCTGGGACTGTAGAGAGGAAATACTCTTACTTCATGTCGCAATTCTATTCTGCCTTTTTCAATTTACGTGAATAAAAACCACAACTATTTTCCTGTCATAACCTTTTCAACAAACACTGCAAACGGTCCATCCAACGAATTTCATTTAGAAAAATTTTCTTTAAAGGATAAACGATATCTTAATTTTTTTATTTCAATCATGGACCATGTTTCTGTCAACGCAGGCATTTTCTCATGGACTTAGCCGTGTTAATGGGTAGCCAGTTCCATCTGCCAGAATTAAATTAATGCTTTGTTCGTCTTTGTAATCTTAAGATGAATTTTTATTTATGCGTATAATTTGCGCTACTGTGAGAACTCTTGTTACCTTACTTTTTGAAATTCATTTTTATATTAAAAAATCTTTAGATGTTTTTGCATATGCATAAAATGGTACATACCGCTTTAATATCTTTCCTATTTTAAAATTCAAGATTTTGTTATTTGATACCCTCTGAAGGCCGAGTAGAATATCTGATTTCACATTTGATCAAAGTACCCTCTTTTGATAGGAACGACTGTTATATGCATTCGACAAAACAAAATTTCTTTAACAAAATAGAGACTGATTTCCTGATATTTACCAATTTTATGTATAATATTACGAATAATATTATCCATATATAATGTTAAATAGATTATATACACTGCTGGCCAACGTAAATGCAACACCAAGAAAGACAAGAGATAGCACAACAAAATTTATTTTGTAGATAACATGTTTACCAAGTATCAAATGATTAAATTTATAGACTTCTGTGAAGTGTGGTTCCTGCCATAATCATTAACAAGAGTAGCCGCCATTGTTTGAGATCACCACTGCCACACGCCTCGGCATTGATTCAAAGAGACTTTGGATGTGTTCTTGGGGTTTAGCAGACCAAGAAGCTTCCACACGTAGCCAAATTTGATCTGATGTGGCAGCTGGGGGTGTAATCTGAGTCAATCATTGAACAACCATGGGCAACATGTTTTCTACCGGCGAAAGATCCGGAAAGCGTGCCGGCTAGGGAATCAATTCAATCTGGTGATTGACGAAGAATCTTTGGACAATGCGTGCCACGTGTGGTCACGCATTATCCTTTTGAAATATGGCTGTGGCCAAGCCCTGAAGGTAAGGAAGGGCAACTGCCTCCAACACCTCGGAGATGTAGCGCTGGCTGTTCACAGTACCGTCAATGCGTACTAGAGGAGTGCGAGAGTGATATCCAATACCACACCCCATACCATAATAACCGGTGCAGGACGAGTGTGGTCGTGCATAACGCAGCTGTTCAGCAATCCCTCTCCACGGTGTCTCCTGACTCGCGTCCGAAAATCGTGGTGTTGCAGACAGATGTGTGACTCGTCAGTAAAGACAATTTCATTCAATTCTGCTACCCACGTCCTTCTTTCATCGCTCCATTGGCGGCGGAGTCGTCCGTGGTTCTGTGTCAAAGGTAGACCAAGCAATTGACGTCTTGCGGACAGACCACTCTGCTGTAAATGGCGCAAATGTTACGCGCAGACACTGAACGATGCGTCACAGACTCAATGTGCTGTGTTATGGTTTGTGATATGATTGAAATCCATCACTGCCATGCGCACAATTTGCCTGTTCTCACGTGAAGTGGTGCACTGAGGTGGATGCGATCTACCACTTCGGTCTGTCGTACCCTCATGCATTCAATGGTCACTTATCCGCATTACAGTTGTTTGGTTTCGTCTAACAAGACTACCGATTTCCCTGAAAGATAATCCACATTCTCAGTAGGCCACTATCCTTCCTCTGTCAAACTCGGATAGTTGATCAATAGCTAATAGCTGTTTTGTTCAAGACATAAATAATAGATTTTGAAAATTCCACAAGAAAACACAATTTCCGAACTTGAAATCGTCGAAATCTCCAAGCCTTAAAGAGCGATTTGATGTGGCGCGCGTGATGTGTGTCTGCGGTGAAATTCTAATCATTTGTATATCTCACCTCCGCTAATGCATGTTGTAAATCCCACGTTATTTGCATGCTTCCTTCAGGGTGTTGCATTCACGGTGGCGAGCAGTATATGTATATATAAAATCAGAGTATTGTGTAGAAGTGTTGTTGAGATCAAATCAATGCTATAAAGGAGTAAATTCAATTCCCACTTCAGGTTCATTGAGATCCATTTATTAGTTATCTTTTTCTTGGAGATCAGAAGAAAAGTAGTTTTGATTATATTCATCATGTATTAAAATCAATTTGAGTTTAGCCGAGTAGAATATCTGATTTTCAAATTTGATCAAAGTACCTTCTTTTGAAAGGAACGATTGTTATGCTACATTCGACAAAACACAATTTCTTGAACAAAAGAGAGATTTATTTTCTTATATTTACCCATTTTATGTAAATTTATATATAATATTAGGTATGATATTATTCATATATAATGTTAAATAGATAGAATAGATGTATACAAAATAGAGTGTGGTGTAGAAGTGTTGTTGAGATCAAATCAAATTTATAAGAAGGGATTCAAATTACACTTCTGCTTCATTTAGATTTATTTATTAGCAGTCTTTTTCTTGCAGATCGGAAGAAATGTAGTTTTGATTATATTCCTAATTTATTAAAATCAGTTTGAGTTAAATAACCCATAATCAATGCTAGTCTGATGTACGGAATTAGATTTAAATGAAACTAATGAAACATTTTTTCATATGTCTAAGTTACCACGATTAATATGGAGGATTTTGGTTATACACATTAATAGACACAAACATGGGGGTAACGATAGTATAACATGGGGGTTACTGACTGAAATCAGTTCTAGTGAAATCTATCATGTTATGCTTTTATAAATATGAAAACAATTTTAAAGTAGGAAAACAATTTTAAAGTATATATATACTAATATATTTCCATGTGTGCATCACACACATCCCACGATCTCTCGCGCAGGCTGGGCTGCACACCCAGCAACAAGAAAAGCTTCTTAGGATTCCAAAAAGAATTCGCAGAACCACGATTTTTTCTGTAGCTGCTCATTTTAGGTCATTGAACATTCAGGATGGATGCAATCACTCTCTCTCAGACGATTGGAACGTAATGACCTTTAAAAATTTATCTCGGTGCTGAGAGCTCCCCGCGAGCAATTGAGTTATATTTTCGTACTCGAAGTATCTAAAAAATAGAGTAAGTTTTACTCATTCGTTTATATATTTTTTCAATAAATTTTTCATTTTAAATTTCAATAATTCTAGTATAAAAATAATGTAAAATTAAAAATAATTGTAAAATATAATTTTTTTGTTAAAATTGTTTGAAACATTTTTCAGAAATTACATCAAACATTCCATGGGAGAGTTAGCAACAGCAACTGTGTCATCTATTAGATACTGTATCGACAGTTTTTGAGGATGAACTAAGTGAATTCAAAGACTGTGTAATTTCATAAGAAGAGCACCGTATTGAACAATCTTTTCATCCTATGGATACGGCGCAAGAATTGGAAGAAACTTGTGAGCAAAAAACAACAAATAATTTGATGGAAATAAATAATGGTAAAAAAAACTCAAAAGAAGCTTTATTGACACAGAAGATAGAAAAAAGATCATTAATTCACAAAAAAAAAAAAAGGATCTGCATTGTTTTCTAGGGAAAAGATGTAAAAACCTATTCATTTTGCCTTCAATGTAAGAAAAATATGCGCTTAAACCATATGAATACAGTCTGCTCTGAATGTTTGGAGAACGATTCAAATGTTTTTTTTCCTTTCTACTTTCTATATTCCTTAAGATTAATTACAAAATCATTGCATTACAGGTATATACTTTTTAATTTTGGTTTATGAAAAAAAAATACAAAATTATGTATTTTAAATGGAAAAGTTTTTTAGGTTTGGTTTAAATTAATGTTAGTCTTATTTGCATGCAATAAATTTAATAATTTCATTTGTATAATACTAAAAACACATTGTACTTTATAAATATATATCATAATTGGCTTGATTTTTTTTTCCATACTTAAATACACGTGTTAAAAGTAGGGTGTTCTCTACACCCCGCGAGTAAAGACGGTAGCGCAAACGGTAGCGAGTAAAGGCGCTAGTGACCGCGGGTTAACATAGTATTTGATGTATTTTATTTACATCTATATGCCACTTCTTAGTCCCCACAAAGGCGAACCATCTACATAGGACAATAAATATAATTATGTCAAGGATTACAATTCTCACTTTATTTATATGGGGGACTGTTCAGAGAGTGTGTCAGCTCAGATACCGTCTGTCATTCTACACACAGTTTTAGCAAGAGGCCTTACACATATCACATGTTAAATTAGGTCATGCTTGATTGCGATGGTCTAATGATTTCGCGATACCTATATAATCAGTATATGCTCCAGTTGTATTTTTCAGAAGAAAAAAAATATAAGCCACCTGATACCCCTTAACTTACAAGATTTCAGTCAATTACCAAAAATATAAAAGCATAAAAATTTTCTGGAGAAAATTATCTAGCAGTTATTATTTGAGTGGTCAAGAGATGACATTGTGCGCTGCATAAAGGAACTATTTTTTTCTTCTTTTGAGTAAAAAAAAAAAAGAAATTTGCGGAAGATTTGAAACACAGAGGTGATACAAAATATTTGAAGAAAGTGGAGTCTTCGCGATGAGTATTTGTTGATAGTGTTGTTTGTTTTATTAAAAAATAAAAAAATAGTTATTTCGGTAAAACAACAGATTTTACCGAAACAAAGGAAACTGTGTGCGACGAGAAGAACGAAAAAGATTGTTGTTATATTCTCGATATGCTTTATTATTAATCAAAGATTTACAAAAGCGTACTCCATAATATTACAATATGTAAGATACAGGTGTGTCCTCAAGGTATTTCAGGTGAATTTGAATCTAACAGATGTCACAAAAACTGTGTCTGTAACTAAGAATGACATTTATGCCTTTATCTACACAACGTTTGTTACGTCGTTTAAGGCGATATGGTTCAATCTTCATATTTTTTTTATTTTTAATATTTGATATTTATTTTTAATTGTATTTTATAAAGGTTAATATTTTATGATAATACCACACACAAGATTTTAAAATTGTTGCAAAACGTTTGTAAAATTTAAATTTTTGGAACTTTTTTTAACATTTTTTAAATTTCTAAAACTTTTTTTAAAAATTTTTCTTTTCTTTCAAATTTTTTTCCCAAGTACCTTATGATATACTACATAAAACTGTGCATGGGTTTTTTCTGCTACTGCTCTTTGTATTTTTACAAATTTTTTTCATATTTAAACTTCAAAAAATTCTCAAAAAACATTAATTCTGAGTTTGAAATTTTTTAGAAAAAGTCCTGAACATGTTAGGGCTAATTCCGTGCACATTTTTACAAAACATACATTTCAAAACAGGTATAAAAATTTCAAACTCAAGCTTTAATTATTAAAAAAGCCTTAGGGTCTTGAATAATAGTATATGTACAGAAACTCAACACGTAGAAAAATGAGTTTGAAGTTTTCATTCCAGAAGAACATGATATAATATTCATCAAATAGTCTGAAACTTTTATGAAATGTTAATTAGGTTATTTAAAACTGCTTACCGTAAAAAATTGCACAAATGTAGAACAACTAAACAGTACACTGTTATAATGAATATATAGAAGAAAACGAATGAAAGATCAATATTTCATAAAATTTTATCATAAAAATTATATAGATAAATAAACACGTACACTTCAAAGCTAATTTAACGCTCAGAGCTAATGCAAAACATGTGCAAAAAATGTTTATGCCATTAATTTTTACTTACATGATTTTAAAAGCTTTCGCGTGTTTAATATGTGCACAAAAAAAGCAAAATCAAATAACAATTTATAGGTAAGATATATCAAAATCTAAGAACTACATCTGTACATTTGTTTAAATAAATATTTTAAAATATTTTAATAATAAAAGTGTTGAATTTCTCATACATGGGGTACATATAAATCACCAAATACAAATACAGGGTGTTTCATAAATGATGGGAGTAACTTTAAGGGGTGATAGTACACATCAAGACGAGTAATAGTAAATAGGAAACCAAGTGTCCCAAACGTCTTCCGAAGGAGAAAGGCGCCATCAAAGTTTAGGGTCCTAAATTTCAAATGATGATAAAAAACGGAAAAATGGATCGATTCATTTGCGGTTTTCACTGAAATCATTCTTTAAATTAGTATTTTCTTAAAAAAAAGTTTGAAAGACGATGTTAAAAAAATGCAGTTAGAGGGCGCTCTAGACTTTAAAGTACCAAACAACTACTTTTTACCAGTATTTTTTAAATTTTGTTAAATGTTTACAAAAGCTTAAATTTTAACTTGAATTTTGAGCGCAAAATTGAAACCATCGGGAGCGGATAAGTGGCGCAAATGTAACCGCGTTCAGGGGGGGGGGAATTGAAATGCTCGTATGTAATGATCAAAATAAAAAACGATAAAGCAAACTTTAAGAGGCGATAGTACAACAGAAAAACAATCAACTTTGATTAGAAAATGCATGATTTGAATTCAATCGCAAACGTGTTAGAGCATCTTCAAATTTTATCCATGCAAGCATTATAGCTGCAAGTTTCTGGAAGAAGAACATTAAATTGTGATATGGGGAAGAAGAAGAACGCATATGCAAATTGGTATTAAGATAAAAGCCACTGACCCGAGTGTGCAAGTGTAAATCACGGTACAAACGTAACGAAAGATGTTGCCCTTCACTAATCAAGAAAAGGCTGATATGCACTTCATCTACGGAACTGCAAATGGGAATAGTGCAGAGGCGCGATGATTTTTTTGTACGGAAAAAAGTTTCCCATCCCTTGGCCTGCGTGATCGCCCGATCTTTCATGCCTGGATTTATTTTTGTGGGGACACCTGAAGAGTCTTATGTATGAGACTCCTATCGAATCTGCAGAAGAACTCGTCGCCTGACTTTCGGCAGCTGCAGAAGAGGTGCGCGATACTCCTGGCGTGTTTCAGAGGGTTTGTGGATCCCTTCTTCGCCGTTGTACCGCATGCATCGCCTCTAATTGTCAGTGTTTCGAACAGCTATTGTAATCATTTCTAATTAAACTTTTTTTTTATAACGTAAATGTTCTTTGTTTCCTTTTTTGTCTCTTAAAACGAAATCTGTTTCAGTGCCCTCTATCACCTTCGGGTTAAAATTACGAGTATGATTTTTTTGATGAATGTTGCTTGTTTTGGTGTTGTACTATCGCCTCTTAAAGTTTGCTTTATCGTTTTTTCTTTTGAGCATTACAGACGCGCATTGCAATTTTCCTCCCCTAAACGCGGTTACATTTGCGCTACTTAACCGCTCCCGATGGTTTCAATTTTGCGCTCAAAATTCAAGTTAAAATCTAAGCTTTTGTAAACATTTAACAAAATTTAAAAAATACTGGTAAAAGGTAGTTGTTCGGTACTCCAAAGTCTAGAGCGCCCTCTAACGGCATTTTTTAAACTTTGTCTTTAAAACTTTTTTTAAAGAAAATACTAATTTAAAGAATGATTTTAGTGAAAACCGCTAATGAATCGATCCATTTTTCCGTTTTTTATCATCATTTGAAATTTAGGACCCTAAATTTGATGGCGCCTTTCTCCTTCGGAAGACGTTTGGGACACTTGGTTTCCTATTTACTATTACTCATCTTGATGTGTACTATCACCCCTTAAAGTTACTCCCATCATTTATGAAACACCCTGTATATAAAAATGGGAGAGTTTTTCTACTCTTGCGAATTAGATTTTTAATTATCTGAATTATCAAAATGAGATTTAGTATTTGTGCTTTTGGAAAATCCGTTTTGAAGTTTTAATTTCATTCATAATAATTTCATAAAAAGCACGCGCAACTTTTAAATTTTAGCCAAATCCATTTGCTTTTCAAAACACAATTGACAAACTAGAATTTTTGCAGGGATTGCACAGTTCTTTCTTGAAATGATTTGTCACTGCATATATAATGCCAGTCTCAATTACGTGTGGTAGAAAAATAACTAATTATTTTTTAAGCTATTTTCTAGCAGATCATCTGATATGTGGTCATTGTAGTGGCTGTCTAGCGTCAAATGTTGCTCCATAACTTGATAAAAAAATGCAGGCAAGGCCTTGCAACTTTTCAGGCTTATTTATAAAGATTAGAGGTATCAAATAAGCCAATAAAAAGTTTTGACAGTTTAAAGATTTTTAGGGTAAAAAATCGCTTAATAGCTTAATTTTTCAAAGAGGGATTGAAAACATATTATAATCCGTAATACAAACAAAGTGATTGTGTCTACATAAAAGACTTCTTATTGGATTCTCAGTCTAGTTCTAAAAATAATCAATATTTACTGAATAATTTCTGTAAATTTTCGAAACTTACATTGTATTAAAACTTCTTGAAAACAGTAGCATTTTTAAGTGTTGCAGAAAACGAATTGCTCCAGGCGATGATTGCTTATCTAACGTAAATTCAAAGTTTAATTCAAAGATAGTTTTCGTGTTTTCTTATGAGACAGATACATATTAAAACTATAAAATACCGGCTAAATTGTTTTCCCGGTCTTGTTTGAAAGTGATCTTATATGATTAACTATACGTTAATTTAAATACATACAGTTAAAAATAAATTGCATGATGTATTCATATATGAAAAAGATAAAAACATTTTCGATATGCTTGTTTTAAAAATTGCCGATGTATCGCAAAATTCCTTGTTATAGCAGCCCATTACATTGCAGCTCTGTGATCGCGTTTGCTTTCTACAACACACGATCAAATGTGGTACAAATTGTTCTCTTTTTTCCCAACAGATTGAATTGATGCCTTGGTCTACCACTTTTCTTATGAATTGAAAAAATCTGATCAATGGAAAAATTTACCCATAATACTTTAACCATTGCTACTCTAAATGAATTGTTGCAGCATATTCCGGCATAATGGGCTGATTTTCTCCCTCAAGTCATCAAAATATTTTACTCACTTTGTTGACTGGCAGTCGAGTTGTATGAAATGACTACTTATATCAACCCGTTTCATAAAAAGATCCATTTCTAAAATCGCTGTTCTACCTATGGAAAAAAATGATTAAATATGTATTTTAATTTATTCATTTATTCTTTTGATCACATGTTTTATAGGTATATATTGTACAACATTGTGTATATAGATTTTGTTGTATATTCCAATTGTGTGTGTGCTTCAAGTTTCTGAATATTATTGTGAAAAGTTGGCAGCTATTTTCTAATACTATTGTGATTTTTCTTGTATAATATTTGTAAACAAGTTGTATGTCACTTTATTACAGGTGTTTGTGTATTTTGATAGCATTTTTTATATTTTCTTGTAATTGTATTTATAATAATTGTAGTTGTAATTAGGAATTTAAAAAAACTCTTTTAAAAATAATTGTAATTTATTTTCTGAAACTGTTGCTTCATAGCCGGGAGGGATGTTACGTCCGTAAAGTATGGTTTGGTTCCTTGTAAGGCCGTCAAATGGCACACTCTTCTCTCTTCGCAAAGAGCCAAGTCTTTGTTAGAATTTTTAGTGTTTCTCTTAGATGCAATAGCACGAGTGCATATGGATGTACTACAGAATGCTTCTTATTAGAATATAGTTTGGATCATAAATATTTTAGTTACGGTCAATCGATGTCAATTTATTTAGTAACTTTAAGACATTTTTCAAGAACCATTTATTGGTAATCCACTGTTTGGAGATCTAAACAACTGGTTTTGAATATAATCCTCATTATTAAAGTCGGATTGAGTTAAATGAATTAATATCAATGCTAGTCTTCCGTAATAAAATTTAAATAAAACTAACGAAGTTTTTTTTAAATGGCTAAGTAACCACTATTAATGGGAAGGATTTTTGGTACACAAATTAATAGACACAAATATGCGGGCAATTGCAGTATGACATGGAGGGTATTGACTGGAATCAGTAGTATCAAGTCCTTTCATGCCATGCTTTTTATCAGTATGAAAATAATTTTAAAATAACTATATTTAAATGCATTAACATAGAATTAGATCTACTTTATTAAATCTTCTGCCAATTCTTAGTGTCACTAATGGCGCACCATCTACATAGGACTAGAAATATAATTATGTGAGATTACAATTCTAGCGTAATTTATATGCGGGACTGTTCAGAGACTGTGTCAGCTCACAGATACCGGCTGTCATTGGGCACTCGGTTTTAGCTAGAGGCCATACACATATCGTAGCGAACTACAGGTCAAGCTTGAATGTGAGAGAGAAAAAAAGCCTTATGATGGCGCGATACCCATTCAAACTGTATATGCTTTCATTGTACTATTTAGAAATGAAAATTGTAAACCACATGATACTTCGTAACATACAAGTTTTCAGTCAATTACCAAACACATAGAAGCACAAAACATATACGGGAGAGAATTATGTTGTAGATATTATTTGAGTGGTCAACACATGATATTGTATGCTGCATAAAGGAACTGTTTTTTTGTTTTTCCTTTTGAGAAAAAAAAAGGAATTTGAGAAAGATTTCAAATACAGAGGTGATACAAAATATTTGAAGAAAGTGGTGAGATCCTGCGCCATGAGTATATGCTGGAAGTGTTGATTGTTATTAAAAAACTAATACATAAATATTTCGGTAAAAACAAGAGATTTTACCGAAACGATGGAGATTGACGAGAAGAACGACAAAGATTGTTGTAATACTCTCGATATTTTTATTTTGAAGCAAAGATGAACTCTTATAAAAGAAATAAATACTTGCTTAATGAAAAGTATTAATAAATTTAATGTAAAAATTTATTAAAAAAAAAATGCCAAATGTTTGTAACTATATATATATTTAGGTTTATAGACTTTATACGGCGTTTTTATTATGTGACTATTGGTTGACCTTGAATTATGTTGTACATAGTTAAGCGCTGCGCGTTCAGCTCCCTCTATCTCAAAAACGGTTTGATGTTTAAAAAAGTTTTTGAATTAAATTATAGAAAACTTTATTCTCTACAATATTTACAAAAAAAAAAAAAAAAAAAAAAAATAGCATTAAAGCCATAGGAAACGAGATATTTGCAAAAACCCGATTTTCTTGACCTTCGACCTTGAATATCTTAAGACGCGGACACGAGATTTTATGAGACTTTTGAGACCACATTTAGAGTGACAAAATAAAGGTCTATGCAAGTTTTCAGCTTATTATCTCTCATTCCGCAGTGAAACCCTAATGTGACTGGACTAAACATTAATATTACATTCTGGCTTCACTATCCTGTAGAGAATCACTTATTTTACATACTATTCATTTTTATCCGAGTTGGCACATTTCTTTCTTTTATAAAATGTGTTTCACCTTTTTTCTCCTATACCATAATGCTAAATGAGTTATCCGTTTACAAGTTAAAAGGAAAAAAACTAATTATATATGAAATCTTTTGAATTTTTAAAAACACTATATTATAAACAAATGTATGAGTTTCAATGATGTCACAAATTTTTACAACGAGGCATTTTTTTCTATCCGAAAATGTGTTCCGCGTTAAGTTCACGCTTTTGTGCATATGGCGAAAACAGCCTAATGAAAATCTCCCTCTCTCTCTCTGTACATATATATATACATTTACAATGTTTAAATTTTATATGATGAAATCTCTATTTTCTTTCTTAATTTTCAGGATATATGTTGTTTGGATGTTATTTCTTATTAATGCATTAAAATTTGTTAGAATAATTGTTTTAAAATTTTTATGTATTTTTTAAAATTTAATTGTGCTAGAAGTCAAGAAATACTTAATTTTAAAATTTAATTGCTTGAATACATGAACATTTTTTGAGAACCGACTGGTTCATCCGCGTGCAGGATGTTGTAAATTAGGGACTGGGTGGTCTGAGTAGGTGGAGCTTAGTTGACACCCCGCTCAGAACCCACGTGGTCTATCTCGATAGAAACCATATGTAACGGATTCTGCCTCAGTTAAATCTTGAACTTGGCTTCAGCATAAATAGATGTGCTGTTGTTTACTCCTAATTCTTGGCTTCGGCGTACTAGATTATCGTTGTTTACTAGCATTTTTATCTTGAATACAAGAATTATCTTTAGTTTCAGTCCAATTAATGTAATAGTTTAATTTGTTAAAGATTGTTAAGTTTATTGTTGAAAGTTATTGTTACCAATAACTCCAGGAAAAGCCAAATTCCTAGGACTCTAGTATTATTTCTACGACTCCAGAATATGATTCTGATTATTATTTGATAACACCACACACACGCAACCGGTATTCACCACATATGTCTTTAAATTTAATTACTGATGAAATCTGTTAATTTTTTTTCTTTGACAATTTACGAAAATTGTATCGCTCTAGGTGAGTAAGGCACCTGGTAAAACCAGTTCAAGACCGTTGATCGCTATACAATGAGATAAAAAGAAAATAGTTTGAAAAATATCCTGGAATATATTTTTTTAAAAAAGGAGGACAAAATCAAAACACAAGAGAAAGTGATTGGAATTCGGAAAGTTCATTTGCTCTTTGAATGTTTTTTTACAAGGACATATAGTAAAAGTTCTTGGATCCAGAAAAGATTCTCCAAATAATAAATTTCGCAAAATTAGGTTTCTTTATATGGAGGTCCGACTGTAATTAAAAACAATTTTTAGTCAACATGGGCATGATGGAACACTAGCAAAATTGTTCTCAACATAATTCTTACATTTACAATAAAATTCGTTGCCCGTTCCTTACTAAAACAGGCATTTAAGATATCCTTTGGATTTATAGAAGTAACCCGTGATGCAATGATTTGAGTATATTTAAATAATTGTTTTAAAAGTTCTCCTAGTGGTAATATTAAATAGTTCAACAGATGTTTAATTGTTTAACGGAGAATTGACAAATTTATAAAATAATGGTTTGCTTTACACATTAACTGATATTTATGAATGAGCTTTATATGTTTAGGCCCATGCTTTGATCAAATATAAATTATAATCACTGTCTAAAACAGTTAATTCAATTTAGCATAGAATTACTGAAAGAAATAAAATAGGCGTATATATTTAATTGAATTACATCGAAAGAGCAATGGTAGAATTGAAGTACATAAATTATTTGTCTCTATTTAAAAAAAGGTTTCCGTTGGATGCCGCAATAAATTAAAATACTTTTCCGTTAGCCGGATCCAAAACCGGTATCCTTTTAAGATTATCGAGCTGCTGTCCTCTCCAGGAAACAGTCCTGACCTTAGTCCTACCGAAAACTTGTGGTATCGTTTGAGAAATGTTGCCGAATGAGGTACCCATTAAACAAAAGGAACTAATTGTGGATGTAATTGTTTCCTGGCATCATGTAATAAAGAAAAAAGAGCTGAAAACTACTTTTAGCGCAATGAAACCTCGATATGAAGCTATAATTAAAAATAATGGCTACCCAACTAGGCAATGATAACTCACCGCTATCATCACTATCTATTGCAAATCGATTTTATTGCAGTATATTATTTTTGCTTTACAAATATTTTAATTGTGTCTTTTTGTATTGAATTAGTATTAAATTCTCTTTAAAATGATGTAAATACTTTGCATTTTGTGAAACGTAAAATTTTCTATAAGCATGCAAATATAATAAACATAACAATTTTAAAAATTGTCCACAATTTTACAATATATATATATATATAGCTGATCCGACCCGACGTTGCACGGGCCTTTACCGAGGGTATAACTTAATCCCCATGTTAATTTCCTCCTTTATTTCTGACCCCAGTACTTCTGTGTGGGTGTGACACGTACGATGTGAGTGCATGGCCGTGAGTGCGTATCATGGCTTTCTCGTTTAACATTTTCCCTTCTCTTGACAAAATCAGCACTTCCAATATTATTTTTCGAAATTTCTTTGACTTCTTTGTTTCTTTCCTCTCCGCTTACCCCGGGGATGCACGGGCTTCTACCGAGTGAATAACTTTATCCCTATTGGAATTTCCTGTTTCCCTTAGGACGATAGCACTTATGTGTGTGTGTGTATGCGCGCGATGTGAGTGATTTCTTTAACTACGTCATAAAAATTCGCGTTTTCGAAATTGTTCTTAAGTTGGTATGGTAATTAGGAGAGATGTGTGAAAGGCTCAGGTGTCGTCCTCATCACTTTACCGTGGCTGAATATTTCGAAGTCCGTCGCCAAAAAGTCTCGAGAAGGTGAACCGTGCAAATTTATAAATCACTCACTCACTTTTCAATTCTTTCGTTGCAGTTTTTTTAGTCCTCGGAAACGAAAGTATAGCTTTTTTAAAAATAGTTGTATGTTGAAAAAAGACAAAGAAGTAGAAATTTTTTAAATTTCAAAATTTCACTACTATTTTCAATCTTGAAGTAAAATTGTGAAGATTTTTTGAAATGTTCGACACATCGGATTTAAGTTTCATGAAATTATCTTTTTTAAAGAAGAAATCATTAAACGATTGATTTAAGTATTTTGAGTCTTTTATTAAAAAATTTGTTCAAAAAAGTTGTTGGCTTTTTATTTTTTAAATCACTGATTTAAAACAGATAAATATTTTAAATGAATTTTACAAATGTATTCAATACATTCTATCCTCTTAATCTGATATCAATAATGATTTAATTTTGAAAATTATATAAAGAGAAAATGATGAAAATTGAAGCAAAAATAACTTTTTCACTCGCATTTTTTTTTACTCGCCAAATTAGTGATTTTCGCATGTTTAAGTAGGGACTTTTTGGTGTAACCCTTGAGTTAGATGTGAAGTTTCAGGTGAAACAGTTGAAAGCTATTTGACGCGAAAGCATTTTTCGACGCCAAGGCTTGGCAAACTGTAAAATCGCGTATTTTTATTAAAGTTTTTTATTTTTTAGGGCTTAATTTTTAAGTTAATGCTCTCAAACTTCACACATTAATAACGAAAACGAAGGACTTTTAAATAAAACATGTACAAAAATACTGTTTAGATTATTTCTTGCAATAACGTTATTTTACGAAAATCACAAAAAAAATTTTTAATCCGCAATTTTTAAGCAATTTTTCAATCTTCGCACAGAAGTTTGATAACATTATTCTACAAACGCATCAAAAGTTTCGTATGATAATCTTAATAAATAATGAAGTTATTCAATGTTAAGTTAAGTATTTTGACAACTTTTCGAAAAATCTTTAAAAAAGGTTTTGGGCATTTTATTTTTTAAAAGAAAAGCTTGAAGTTATTTAGTGTAAATTATCATTTTCATAACACGAAAATGAATTCATACGCAATGATTTAGAAATAATTTTCATAAAAACGCATCAATTTTAACAATATTTTTAAAAAATCATAAAAATAAACAAATTATTATTATTGCAAAACAAATTACACGGTATCGTGGCGAAAGAAATGATCTTTCTGATTCTGTAATTATTTTTTGTCTGATTTAAAAAACAAATATCGGATGGCTGTTTAAATAACACCGAGAATACCAAAAAATCTCACCCTCTGTTCATTCACGACGCTAGACGTATAAAATAACGCTCAGGGTTAAGACAATTAAGCGTTTTAAGGTTTTTAATTAATATATTTGTAACTAATTACAATATCGGAATGAAAAATAGTTTACTTCCTATTCTCAGACCTACTGAATATACGCACAAAGTTTTATAAGAATCGGCCACACCGTTTCGAAGGAGTTTAGTTACAAACACTGTGACAGGAGAATTTTATATATTAGATATATATATTATTACAGTAGAACTATCATGTTAATGCTACTGACACATGACGTGTGGATTACAATTAAATGCAAAACATTTTTAGTTGGGGGAATTTGAGTTTGAACCCCTTTCAAAAGTATGTAAAAATGTAACTTTCTATTCTGGCCACTTACATCGATTACTTTTTTCATAACCCTGTAATCTCCAGTATTCAGTCTATCCTGAATATTTCAGTCTGCTCTTCTTTATAATTTTTTTTTGTATACGGTTTCATTTAATCACCTAAACAACAAATATATCGTTAATAAAATAAAGTCCAGTTAGGAATGACGCAATTTTGAAAAGGAGACCATTTTTGTGCTAATAAACGGAAGCAGAGCAGCGGCCACTGAAAACTTGACAAGGATGAAACATATATATGTCGATGGCGTAAAAAAATAATATATTTTTTGCTAGAAAATGTTCAATCGTCTTTAATAATTCTTTTACATTCTTCAATAATACCTTCTTTTAAAAATCATGCTGCATAACAGTACATTGGATGGTTCAGAGGATGGAACTGTT
>BMAO01023406.1:0-18461 GCA_019973975.1 Trichonephila clavata | reverse complement strand
CCTATGTCACTGGGTGGACTACAATACCTTAAAAACATTAGAAGTAGCCTTACGCTGGAAAAGTCTGCCCACCCCTGTCTTTTATCATAATTAATTGATTAAATTTAATGAATGAATTAATATTTGAAAAAACTGCATTAACATCAAGTACCATCCACTACAAGTTTAAAAAATGTATTTGAACTTGAGTGGATGAATAAAAAGTATTTTATGAATGATTGAAAATTTGAATAAGATTTTTAAATAAATAAAAACAGAGTGTGTGAACTGATAGTAGTAATTGAAAAAAAAGAACATTAAGAGACAACGATCGTTATCAAAGTAGGTGTTTGAAATTACGACCCGGACTGTCATGCAGGCCTCACATCTCCGGCTCATTGAGGATGAAATGTTAGCAAAAATATCAGGCGTGTCCTGGACTTTCTCCAGCAGTTGCCGCGATGCATGCAACAAGGTCTTCAGCACTGTTAACGGAAGTATCATACACCAGTGACTTGACGTACCCCCATAATAAGTAATCGAGTCAAGTAAAGTCTGGCAATCGAGTGGGCCAATGCACTGACTACCAATGCGTCGGCTTACGTAACGTCATTTATGGCGTACACCAGTCAAAGACTTTCCAGCATTTTTGCTGTACTAAGAATACTAAACATATTTTCTCTTATTCGTATCCTGTCTTTCTTGTGTCATCACTTCCACGTCAGGAAAGCATTTCTAACCATGCACTGGTATGTGATTTCCCATCGTCTAGGTGTATTCCATATGTCTGAAAGTTTGTAACCGTTGTACTAATACAGCCTATACAAAATCATCTCATAGTATTCGCGACACCTAGTATCGAATATCTGAACTATTAAATTTACATAATTCGGATTCTTTTTTATTCTACATTGAGTGCTCGTGCATACACGCACACACACTAACTTTTTCACTAAAGCATAAATTTGTGTAAATAAAAATTTATAAAACATCATGTACGAGTTACGGTGGTTTTTATAAAAAAATCAGTGTACTTCTTCACATTCAACATTGCTGAGTAATATAATACCCTTATATCTATAAATCTTGCAAAATAGTTTCAGCTATAATAAACAAAAGTTTGAATCTCTAATTATGATTATTCTGCCCCCCCCCCCGAATTCCTTTTACACTGTATAATTATTCAATTTTATTTGATTTCTTTCTTTAAATGATGATGAGGATGTCGTGTCCCTGACGGGACCAAATCAGACAGTATCATGGGTACAGATGACTGTTTTGGCAATCTGTTCAATATTATCCATATAGAGGTTTGTGGACGATAACAGGACCCCTATTTCTTGTACAGCAGCAAGAATAGCTGGACAGTTAAAAATATGAGCAGGTGCTAGCTCTGTATCTGAACAGTTATCACAATTCCTATACGTTCTTCTACCATTCCTGTCAATCTTCATTCCTCTGTAGTGACCTGTTCTTAGCCTAGCAATGGTCTTTGTTATAAGGAGGTCTCCACTTATATTACAGAGTTTATGCTTTACAGGAATTGACTTCTCTCTCAATTTGAAATTTGCGACTGCATTTGCGTCTAATAAGGTAACATTGAGAAAGTTGCCTTTCTACTCAGATTTTAGCCTCTTTCGCCAGTTTATTCCGCATTTCCATTGCTTATTATGTCAAACATGTAAAAATTTCAATGAATACTTTGAATTATTCTTCTGTTAAGAAACTATCAGAAGTTGTTTCTTTGATACTATTATACTTTTATAAGATTGTATTTATATTTTATTATATTGTTTCAGCATTTGAAGTTTTATTTGGAGAAGAAGGCTGAAGTCAATAACTTGAACAACAAGAAAGAGCTCCCGCTGATGTGCATTGATTTGAGTTTCTTCAAATCACAACTTATTGCTTTGCATGATAATTTAATCGACCAGTTGAAGACAGCTGCATGTGACATGTTGAGTAATATAAAAAGAGGGTACGCGCATCAAATCATTGATTATTCATTTCAGAGTTGTTTTAAATACTGAATAACCATATATTTCTATAGATATCATTGTATTTCCGAAAAAAGGTGGTCCGTTGTAGTATATTGGTCCAAGGTCATGGACTTACAAGGATGCATAGACCTTGCAAGATATGCAAGAGATAATAAAAAATAAAATACATTGGAGAGCATTATACAAATCATTTTTGCGCTATAGTACCACTTACAAGCGTTATGGAAAAAGAAAAATAAGGGGTTGTTTTAAATGCTGGAGTGGAGTTTTCCCCAATGCTTTTTTCTGGGGAAGTTGCTGTATACCTCGTCAAAGGCTACAGAAATCCTCACTCGAGCACGTTTCGAGTTTGATATTGGAAGAATTTTAGCCTTATATACAAGTTGCATATTATCACTTCAAGAAATTGGTTCATGGTGTTGGCTTAAATCAAGCTCATAACGAATGTAAATATATAATCGGTTACTGTAAAAAAGTCAAAGCGGCCAAACGAGAAGGATTGCGCTTGCTTCTTCATGCCACTGGTGTGTATAGTCAGAATGTCGTGCGCACAGCAATGAGAGACCACATTACAACATCGAGAATTTTTAGTGCAAGAATTACTTGTCTTTTACGCAACAATTTGTCGGCCTCTACCAGTCAATGTCATTTACAAACTGAACAGTACTTTTGCTAGATATTCATGCTGCTATTGTATTTAGCTGTGCAACACAGAACTAGCTTCAATAGTGTATTGAATACAAGAGGGGGACATATAAATGACATGTCATCGTCTTTTCATACGAATCACAATTCTGCTTACATCGCAAATGGTTCTAATCGAGTGTCGTGGTACTGTGGTGATAGATTTCATGATTCTTCATCTGGTGTTTAGTTTCGGGTGTCGTTAGATTTTACTCACCCCACCCCTTTAAAACGTAATGAAAACCCCTTACGCTCCTTTTAAACGCTGGTATACTCAACAGCTACTGCTACGTCTCTGAAGTTTTGGAACTTGTTGGTGTCCCTTATTTTCGAGACTTTCCTGCAGCCGCAATATCTAAGTGATCATGACCTCGAAATCGAAACAGCAGTTTAAAAAACGCTCATTAAGTGAAAACAATGTTGTACTTATATGTTACAAGTATTTACTTTTTATTATAGGAATTCAATTTTATTGAATATCTTGAAGATATTAAATAGCATTACAGATGTTGTTACAGATACTGCGTGTTTTTACAGAAGTTGTACAAATGTTTTAGATTATTTATGTTCAATTATCAAAGTGTGTTACATACACATCACTACAAGTGATCAAGATGTAACTTAATCACAAATCTTCTATTTTTTTTTAACATTAATCAGTATTTAATATGCTGTCAAAGTTTTTAAGTCCAAAACATTCTAAATAAAGCTTTAAAAGTTCATTTTATTTCAATATCTTACTAGTTTTGTGTAAATAACCGCAGTCTTAAAACTATATTGCTTAACATTTTGTATTAAATTTTGTTCTAAATGGTTGAAGTTTAAGAATGGTACAAAACCACAAAACATGTGTCACGAGTAAACTCTACACTTGCTTAAGCACAAAACTGTTTTTATGCAAATTTTACAAAATGACGTCAGAAGTTGCATACGCAATTGATTGTTAGAATCATAGGATCAGTTGACTGTTGTTTTTGTTCTAATACAAAATGATAAAACCAATTGGGAATAGATGATAAAACCGATTAAAATTATGATCCATTGTCAAATGACGATGACTCTTCCAGTGCAGTGTGTGTGGTATCTATTTCTCCAAACTTCCACACAACACTACGTGAGGACTTTGGATCTCGGCAGATTTAACGCGCATTAGCTCCTCTACAGGCGAGTATTTAGTGGTACCAGAATCGAACACTCATGAATCAGGAAGAATTCGCTGAAAAAACGGTGGCCACGTGTTCGAGATTGTGTCCACTCATTTAGTGCGGAATTTTCACCTGAAGTAGTGAAAATCTTGTATATGAAAGCAAAATATTTGTACGTTGCTGAAGTTGCATTTGTTCAGGTTTTCATCTCATTCAGGAAAGTCACGAATACTAAATGTGGCGACAATCGGCATTTCCGAAACTTAATTGTAACTAGTATGACGTGTCCTTAGTCGTAACTTTTGTAACTAGGACAATGGCATATTTCCCCTCAAATTAAAAATACAGTTGGAGGACAGATATCGAAATAAGAACCCACCTCTTAGATAAGTTTTGTAGAAGGGGGATTTCTGCAGCATTTTAAGATAGCTCGATTGCCATGCTTGAGAAACAACATCATAACGATGCTAACTTAGTCCGGACCAGCTCTTGTAATTTGGGGGGAAATGAATGAATGTTTGTCGTATTCGGTGATGAAACGAAAATGGAACTTAAACAACTTCGAAGAGTTTGCGTATTATTGGCATGATTTTCAAAAGGAATCAAGGAGTACATTTCGTAGACAATATGATGGTGGAGTTGTAATGTTACGATGATCGATTTCTTTCTAAGATCAGACGTCCCCAGTATTCATCAAAGGTTTTTGAAATTCTGAAAGCTATCAAGATACATTTGTGACGGATCAGTACGGTTCCTTCCACTAACTCCTTGGGGACTCTTTTTGAGAAATATTCTACTCAACCAACTTTCACCGAAGGTAAGAAAACGTGATTATGCAAATTAAGTTTATTATATAAATTCTGTATTCGTGAGTTTTGAGAGTTAGTGAGTGGGGGATCGTTAGTTATTGTAATACGGATCTAAGTTTATAAAAGTGTATATAGAAGAATTTCCAGTGAGGATCTATCAGATCGGATTTGATCTCTTCAAGTATAAGCGTTCAAAGCGTCAACAGTAGGACTTCGACTTTACAAGAGTACAGGTATTGCAAGCATTATTTAAATAGAAGTTAAAGGATAACTTGTAGTGCGCGGCGAGTTGAAATTGAGCTTGTATAAGTTATCGTAGAAAACAGTTGAGGGTCCGTAACTATTATCCCTGGGCTAATTGGTCTCACTTCGCGCTCCTAGTATTGATCAATAATCTTAATTAGATTATTATTGTGCTTTCTTGATATTTTGTGACAATAAAACAATTAGAGTGAATCATATCGACTGATTATTCAGTTCTCTCCACACATCTAGCTGGCTCCGAGAGTAGACAAGGGGGATTAGAGGGAAGCAGGAATAGACGAACATTACACATTTATTAATTCTTTGCTTCTTGCTGATGACATTTTATAGTAGAGCATTGGATTTTTCATCAGGATAATGTATCTATCCTTACTTCCAACTCAACATCGTTATGATTTATGTTGAGAAAGGTATTGGAACTAGATAGCACTTAGTCCTTAGCTCCACAGAAAACATGTGGTCTCAAAATCCTAAAGTCATAGTCACGGACTCGTGGATGGCGTGTCATAAGTTCGAACCTTGTGCCACTGAAGACCCGCCGTGTAGAAGTGTTGTCATGGTGTGAAAGTTTGGTGCCAGCTCAGGGGTCGTCCTCCTCACTTGACCATGGTTCAAAATTACGAGGTCCGTCGCCTATAGGTCTTGTGTTGCTTTATAGTGTGACGTTAACAAATACTCATTCACCCATTGAAAACGTATGAGGTACTCTCACGTATGTTGTTTGTGAAACTGTAAACAGTATTTTTAACACCCTTTTATAAGCTTCACTTGTATTTAACAGAATCTTTAAACCCAATATTTACTCACTTTAAAAGGTCAGATTAATTCGAAATTTTGCTCACTTGTCCAGGACCGATGGCAATACAATAATTTAATAATTTTGTTCCATTGTTCTGATCATCAGGATTAACGATTACCCATTTTCAAATTCCATCCAGCATCTGGCGACTAATTTCAGATCCCATTTCCATATTTGGCGACTTAAAAATTAAGCTATAACTTGGTTCGATTTACTATAAAAGGATGTTTTTTAGTTTTTTTTAAACTATAATTTATTTCAATTAGACTTGAAATCCAACATATATTAAGTATACTTTGCTTAAAATCCAGTCGGTTTTTAAACTCATTCAAGGTTCTGTAGCAATAATTAAGTATTAAACTTTTCTTTTTGCCTTCTTAAAAACTAAGTAACATTATTTATTAAATATAATGTTTGAAATTGCATACATATGATTATATATTTAAATTCAAAATTATGATCGAAGTTTGTGCTTAAACTGATGTGCTTAGATGTTTTTCATGCATTATAACAGTTAAAAACGTTATTTTCAGTGCCAGGGCGCTTTTGTCTTATTTATAAGTTTGCCACTTAAGATTATGTTTCACGTTATTTACTGGGTTTAATTTCCCTGGATAACCAAGCAAAAGTGGATAAGATCGAGAGAAACGGGGGCCGTATTAAAGCTGAAAAGTGAAGTATCACAGTGTTGACTCTTTCCTACTGCCCTCGTGCTCCTATCTTATCTTTTGGTAGGATTACATTTTATGTTCTACCTGATCAATTTGTTAAAACTTCTATCTAGTATTTAGTAGATTGGCTTAGATTAAGCCAAAACATTTGATTGATAACACTGTCATTTGAATCATATTACCTTTCTATGTATGATTAAATATTCCAATATGATATAAATTATACAACTGGCAGTATCGTCTTCAATCATATTTTAGAACTATTTAGTGTTGATATGACATTAGTTGAAGAATGTGTTTATTTGTAGATTATGCTCAGAATTCGAGACTTTGCAAAAAACACTGTTGACTGTTCCAGAAACTGCTAAGGAAATGGTTGTCTTAACCGATTTGTTCGACAAGCTTCGAGCTCATGAGTTTCAAGACTTGCTGGCAAAAGTCAAAGTAAAAATTGTTTATTGATTCCTAATTTATAACAGTTTATTTTGCTTAAACATTAACTCTTTTGAATTTTGCCTTCAGGATGCCTTATCAAAGACGATCGTTTTAATGAATCTTATAACATTAGGGCCAGAAGAACTGAAAATAAATTCAGAGCTTCTTTTGTGGCCCAAAAAAATGAAACCTGTTTTCAAGAAGTGTTCAAAGGTAATAACTTTTCAAATACAGTATTTTTCTTTCTGAAGTTTTAAGGTATCCGACTACCCTAAAACTGTAAATTTTGCCAACATTGACAAATTGTTTTTATGATTTTTTTTATGGGCCATCTTATTAGCTTTATGAAAATACCAAGTTTATCATTTTCCGTTTGCTAGAACAAAAACTACAAGTGTTTTAGTAAAAGCAGATGCCATTACTTCAAGCAAGGTGTCATATACTTTAGAACTCGTTTTACTCGAAATGTGATTTTTTGAAAATAATCAAACCGGGTCAGCAATTGCTAAAAAAGTTTTGAACATAATTAACTAGGTGTGTGAAATTTTTTCTGTAAGTTCTGTATAATAGTAGAATTGTTTTAACCTTCAGATTTATCAATCACTGTTTTATTACAAAATTTACAGTCCCTTATGTGAATATAATCAATGTCTTGTTAAGCATTTTCATATAGTAACCGAGATAAAGTGCTCTAGTTTTTGTAAAAGAGAAAATATCTCTTATCCTGAAGGTCATTTCAAAATTGAATAATATAGCAACACATTAGATTGAGAAAATTGAAAATTTGTCCATAAACCTTTGGTGCAGAATGTGCCGCGTTTATGCTATTTTTTTTGTCAATTTGTACCTATTTTTTCACATTTTAATAATAATAATTTATTTTTCTCTTCTTAATTTTAGCACATTTTTCTTAAAATGCACTAAACAAATCTAAAAATAACAAAAAAATCCCCATATCTCATTTTTAAAAAAAAAGTTGTCGCAACCAGTCGGATACCTTAACATGATAAAATGAATCAGTGCTTCTTTTAAAAATTTAGATTCTATTTGAAACACTAAATTATATGGTATGAAATTGAAAAAATTATTGTTCTTATCAGCTATAGCTGAGTTTGTGAATTGGGGAGCGGGACAAAAAAATTTATAGAGATGACAAAAAGTACTGGGGATCAGGTGAGTATCGTATAAGGGAGGAAACAGATATAAATAAATAAATAAATAAATAAAAATTTTGCTTCAAAATGGTAAATTTCTGACGCTTTTTGGGCAAAATTGGTCCAAAAGTAAAGTTTGGTAGTTTACTAACTTTACAGTTGGAATAATAGTTTGTTATTAAGTTTTGGATTAATATTACACACACAATCTTACTTTCGAAAAAAAAATTAATATGAGAGTCTACTCCTTTTCCTGTAGCACTGTACGAACCATCTGCGATGTTCAAATCTTAACAACCATGTCATGCGTTTTTTCGCGAATGAAAACTTCTAACAATTAAAGATGTCTGGTATGAAAACACGGTTTATATAAATATACTAGCCGTTACCCACCCGCTTCGCTGGGTATTTCATGATGTTATATATATCAACTATTAATATCTAAGTCCTATCATTAAGAGTTCGATTGTATTGAAAAACATACTTATACCTGTAACTGTCACCTCTTGATAAAAAAAAGGGCAGAACTCATCTAATTTGTATTTTCTAAAAATCTCTGAAATTGAAGTATAGAATGATGTTTGCATTTTCGTAACACTACAATGAAGTGGATTCCCGCAAAACCAATTTTCGGTGGATCTCTACTCTGTAAAATAAACATGCGAGCCAAATCTAACGGGAAAAAAACGAAATTTTTACTATCAATAACCCCGTAATCCCGTTGAGAGTCGTTTTCCAAAATAATCGTTCTTTGCAGATTTCAATTCAACAAAAGAAAAATGTGAACCAAATTTCATTATTATAGTCCTTGTAGTTCGAAAGAAGGAATTTTTTTTGTCAGTACGCCTCAGTAACCCCCTGCTCCCCCAGAAGTTGATTTCCGTAAAATTCATTTTTAGTTGATCCCTATTCAACCAAAGAAACATGCTTAACAAATTTCGAGTATGTGGGTCTAACAATTCAAAAACAATTCTAAAAATTCAAATTTTTTCTATAACTCCTCTTGACCCCTCACAACCCTCCTTAGGGGTCGATTTTCGTTTTACTCTTTGTTAGAAGAGTTTTATTCCATGAAAGGAACATTCATACCAATTTTCAAGGAGGTAGCCCTAATAGTTAAAAAACGGAAATATTTATCGATTATGCCCCTTAATCTCCCGAAATGAAACTTGGTGGTTGATATTCGCGAAACCCATTTTATAGCGATTCTCTACACTACGAAAGGAATCTGCTTACCAAATTTCAAGACTGTACGTCTCATAGTTTAAAACTCGGAATAATTGTTTATATCCCCCTTAAGCCCCGCAACGCCATTGGGGGTCTGTTTTCACAAAACCCATTTTGCAGGGAACTGTACTCTATGAAAGGAATTTGCTTATCAAATTTGAAGACTGTGCATCTAATAAATTAAAAATAGAAAAAATTATCTATAACGCCCCTTGAGCCCCCGCAGCACCACCCTGGGGTCAATTTTCACAAAACGCATTACACAGGGGATCTTTAATCCATGAAAGGATTCTGATTATCATATTTCAAGATTGTACGTCTAGTAGTTTGAAACTGGAAATAATTATCTATAACGCCCCTAGCCCGTAACGCCACTTGGGGGTCCATTTTCACGAAACGCATTTTGTAACGTATCTCTATCTTATGAGAGGAATCTGCTTACCAAATTTCAAGACTGTGCGTCTAATAGTTAAAAAATCGGAATAATTGTTTATGTCCCCCCTTAGCCCCCGCAACACCCCTTGGGGTCAATTTTCCCAAAAAAATTTTGCAGCGGATATTTACTTCATGAAAGAAACATGCCTACCAATTTTCAAGCAGGTAGGTCAAGTAGTTTCAAAACGAAAATATTTATCTATTACGCCCCCGCAACGCCACTTGGGGGCTATTTTCCCCAAACCCATCTTGTAGCTGATCTCTACTCTATGAAAGGAATCTATTTATCAAATATAAAGACTGTACGTCTAATAGTTTAAAAATGGAAATATTTATCTATAACGCCCCCTAAGCCCCCGTAACGCCACTTGGGGCTCGATTTTCACCAAACTCATTTTGTAGCGGATCTCTACTCTATGAAAGGAATCTGCTTACCCATTTTCAAGATTGTACGTCGAGTAATTTAAAAATTGAAACAATTATTTATAACGTCCCGTAACGCCCCTTGCGGTTCGAATTTCGTAAAAAAAAAAAAAAAAAAAATCCGTTCTTAGCTGATCTCTACTCTATGAAAGGGACATCCCTACCAAATTCGAAGCCTGTAGGTTGAATAGTTCTGGAGATATAGTGATTAGTCAGTCAGTCAGTCGCTTTTCTCCTTTATATATATAGATATATGTATATATTTATATATAGATATGATATATATATAAAGGTTGCTTAAATAAAAGGTAGACAAGTTGTATAAAAACCTTTTCACCTTTATTGAAATTTAAAATAAATCGCCTTGGGCTTTGTAGCACAGGTCCCATTGTTTCGACTTTAGGTCTATATCTTCGCTGTAGAAAGATCGTGGTTGATTCACGAGGAAATCTGCATAACCTCCTTCACCTCATAGTTCGAATGGAAACATAATGCTCTCTTAAGTGGAAGGTTTCAGGGAGACAAATCCAGATTTTACGGTCGGTTTTCCAACACTTTTGAACAAATTTTTTTTGATGTTGTTTGGGTTTCACGATTGACGTTTGGGCCGACATTGTCATGGGGATCTGGCGTCGTTTGTCACCCTTCACGAAAACTTTTGTACCAATTGTTTGAACTAAGCAGTGCTCGGCATAGACTGATCCCATTCACTGATAATTGTCCGCATGCAGCTCACCTTCCGCAATCAGAAATCATACTACCCCTCATTGCTTCGATAAGGACGCATCCAGGAACAGCACCGACTTTACTTTTGATCTTTTTCCTCTACCAGGAACAAGTTTCATCATTATATGTCGTATGTGTTGTACACCGCCTACTTCCCTTTATATCCGTATTCACAATAGCGCTGCTA
The DNA here is from genome assembly GCA_019973975.1 of Trichonephila clavata. Lineage (NCBI taxonomy): Eukaryota > Metazoa > Arthropoda > Arachnida > Araneae > Nephilidae > Trichonephila > Trichonephila clavata. The sequence continues at coordinate 7,523 of BMAO01023406.1, read as the reverse complement.
TAGCTGCAATCATTTTGACACAATTGCACATGTCCACTTTTCATTTGAGCAACCCTTATATATATGCAATTTTCAATCATATACTTCATTACTGTAATTCTAACTTAAAGCTAAACAATAAAAAAGAATTTATCAGAGTTAAATTACCACAGTAATATATAAGTAAACTCTAAGTCTTGGGAACTAAGATTGTTATGTTAAACGTAATCAGTGAAATATTAAGCAAAATATTAAGAGAATTCTTCAACCAGAGCTCGCCGATATACAATATATATAATTATATTTTTATTGGGAGATTAAAACCAGGAATATAATACATATATATACTCCTAGCCATTAAAGTTGCAACATCAGGAAGGGAAGCAAATAAACAAAGTTTTACTTTTTATACGTTTCAACATAGTAGGAAGAAAACATGATTAAATTTTTAAATAATACGATGGTATACAGGATTAAAAATTGGTACATACTGCTTTAACCCATGGCAGCTAAAATCACCCTAACCGGTTAGGTATCGAATTGATCTGGGTTTGAATGACAGATTCGAGCATGTAATTTCATGTTGCTTCAAATCGATGGCACTTCATCAATCAAGAGTGGTGGCGGCCCAATCTCTCAGCACTCCATGACTAGATTTTTCTTTGGGTGAGAGATCAGAAGAACGTTCTTGCTGGGGCAACCATCGAAAACCTTCTATGTCAAAGTAAGTCAGGGCACAAACGTCTTGTTGAAAGACGACGTCTCCTAGACCTTGATGATAGGTACAGCCACCGGCCAATGCGAGTAGCAATATCACGGAACGATAAATCGCTCTCTCAATTATCTGTATTTCTGCCACTATCCAATTTCGACAAGTGTTAAAAGCTGTTTCTTTTTCTTGTAAAAGGCATAACACTATTTTCTCATAAACAATCTACACTCAAACGTGAATTCCGGATGAGAAACCTGCCACGTAACTTTTCTTTTATACAAAATTTAAGCTGTCTTTTCTCCCTCCTATATCGTTCGATTGCTTTTAAATGTTTATAATTTGTATATTCTTTCTTTCGTGAGAATTCGATGTTTGTATCAGCTTTCCAAGATGTTGCAATGACCAGTAGTGTGTGTATATATCCATATACAAATATGAAATATAACTAAAATGTATTCGTATGAAATTTTTTATAATTTCATTATTAAAAAAACTTACTTCATTATGCAATGTTTTTAGATTCTGGAAGAGTCTAAGATTCGTTTTGAAGAGAAATTGGCTGCAGTCATTCGAAAAGTGAAAGTGGACTTGCAAAACCTTGCTGAACATACTACTGATCTAGAAGCTTTAGGGGATATTTCTATGATTCAAGAATACAGGAAGGAAGCTTTACAATTGCGGAAACGAGTCAAAGCGGCTGAAGCTGCCATAGCATGGATCAATGAAGTATTGATTTACATTCGCAACCATTAGTTTTTTTAGTATATGAAATATTTTTAATACACCAGAAAAATTAGAATTTCATGCGAATGTTTTAAATTGTATCACATTCTCTAGCTACATATGTAAAATGTTAGTATTTCATTAATCTAACTAGATAAGAGAACTAAATTTAAATAGATTTTAATGGGTGTGGTTCTCGATAATGTGTATGAAATTCGAATAAAACTGACGTTTAAGCATTCTTCTATTTTTACTCCGCTTTGCTACACCAGTGATTAGAAATTTTAAATTTTATTAGGCCATATTAAACTAGATTCTATAGACCCGGGGTCGGCGACCTTTTAGCTGTGACGTGTCAAACCAATCTACCAATATGATTCAGCGTGCCACAGTGTAGGACTTTTTGGAAACAATTCGATTCCCGTGATGATGCATTCAGAATTAGTGAATAGAGAATATTGGCTTACAGCTTTGTTATATGTTAATTTTGCATCATTTAAAGATATTTCTTTACATAAAAATAAACAACATAAAATATATTTATTTCTTCAACAAAAAAAAATTAAAATTGTATGTACTTGTATATATTATGTATTTTTAAATATATTTATTATATTAAGAAATAGACAAAGTAAAATAAAAGTATTTCCTTTACAGATAAATGTAAATTTTAATGCAAAGCTAGTGTTTGCATCTCTCTACCTTCATATCGCAAAATCAGGGTATAATGTGTGACTTTCAATTTGACATGATGATTCTGAGCATGCAGTTGTTAAATAATTTCTTTGCGATCTCGAAAGATTTTTCATATGAGGAAAGGTTTTTTTACTTTGATATGTAGAACCAAAAGCCGAAAGCAGAGTACATGCAATTATCTTTCTTCAAACAATTAAATCTCTCCAGCAATGGCATTCAATAATTTAGAAAATAGTTGTAAAATTATCTTTCAGAAGTTTTTTGTTTTCTGTAATCGCGTAAATGCTTAAAATCCTGAAGATGTTTGTCATGTAAGGTCCATTACAAATTTATCAGCATCCATCCATCCATCCACTCAACAATTAACAAATTTGTAGAGTAGTGCACAGTGCCACTGAGAATTGTCTTGCAGGCCACATGTGGCACGAGTACCATAGGTTGCTGACCCCTGCTATAGACCACATTTCTAGATTCTAGTGGAAACTTCGATTAAAAATTTGAATTGTACTTAAGCTAACTATTCTCGACATACGTTATTTTTTTATACCTTATTATTTTTGCTTTTATTATCATCATCATCATTAAGGAAATATTTTCTCTGTTTAGTATTTAAAACAGTTAATTTTAACACGATATATTTCATACTATTTCTAAACGTATTTATTTGTATGTTTGTAGAACATCAAGTTGATATGCGTTATAAGATTTCTTTTTTAGTGTAACTATTGGTTTAATTTTTTTGATGCACTTAATTTTTCCGATTATTTTATGTAATTTTAATAAAATTTGGAAAGAAAAATTAAGTATATGAATTTTTTAATGATAAGGAAGAAGCCTTGGCTAAGCAAGCTCCAAGTGCATACCCTGAAGTAGAGGCCATATTAAATGCGATTGGACCTTTTATACAACTTTATCAACTGTATATCAATTGGGATGAAGCAGAAAAAGAGTAAGAAACTATTCAAAATTCTTCTCTTAGATTCTTATTTTGAATTAATTTAATATAACACAGCGTAACATCTTATCTGTTGTGCTATACTGCGTTGTATGTACGTAAAGCAACGCTTATATTCTGTATGATATAATATAAGCATTAATTCCGACTCGTCTCTTAGTTAAGAGACAGTTATTAAGTATAATATATGGTTGAAAGACATATTGTTCAGCTGTTTCAGGTTGTACGCAGGATGTCTGGAAGCGTCCTATTGTCGTTAGGGCCCTGGTATAGGGCCAACTACACCATGGGTGTGTTGTAGATAGCTCTACCAGGGGTAGGTGGGAGTTACGGATATATCCCTTTGTAAAACAAAGGCTGATTGGGACCGTCGTTCGGTCCCTCCGTGCATGGATCAGATAGACATCATCTATAGGTTTAACTTATAATTGATCGCTGAACACAATGCGGCGTCAGCCTGTTGTTATCCATGATGATAAGCTATTACTCACTGTAGATGACTCTGAAATGAAAGGCAGACTCTTCCACGGCCAAGCTCCTTGAGATGATGAAAAGTTCTATAGATGACATGAAACAAACTATATCGCATGTTGGCTAGTGTAAAATGATGACATTGGAACAGTTTAAGGCTATCGCATAATCATTTAGTCTTGCCTGCCATTCGTGCACTTTAACCTTCCAGAATCTACATTCTTTCATTAAGTTCCTAGCAGCAACCGTAGTTGTCAACACTTTGCACAGCTGTGTCCGTACGTTGCTGGTGAAGGCTTTTTGTTCGACATAACCAATCAGCTCCCCGCATCTCGATTATGCGACTACCCTGGAAATCATCCAATTGGATATAAGACTTCCGACAACGCGTCGTAATGGCGTTGTTTAATGCATCTCTAGCATAAAGTAAATAGTCCTCAATAGTTACCATTTAAACAATGGTAGCAACTCAATAAAAAATACCAGCTATGACCTAAACTAATATTCAATGGGTTTGAAAATTTATTGATTTGCATACTTGGTATAAAAGAATTTCAATGTGGAATTCCGAGATGATTGGATTATTTTTGTTAAAGTATTTTTCGTTATTATTATTTTGTTTATTTCCAAAAGAGTGTATTGCTAAATCTTAGGTTGCTTATACATTCGGAAATAATAAGACTAATACACACTTAACCATGATTTTAAAATTGAAACAGCTCTTAAATATATAAAAATCATTTTCCTCTTGATTAAATCTGCTTTAAATTTTATTGATTCTGCTTTTTATGTTATGGGAACTTATGTAATTGTAAAAATGGTAACATAAATAAAACGATTATAAAAGTTTATTGGTTACCCGCATTTTCATGTAAAATGGCAACGGTTAATGGAAGATATTCGTTGTTTATTATCTTGTTAGTATTTATAAAATTTCTCGAATGAGGAAAAAATATAAGTTGTAATATTATTGATAATTAATATGCTACTTTGGAGTTGTATGTATTTGTTTTTTTTTCTTTCTATTTTTATTTTTAAAATGTGAAAGAAACTGGAAATGCTACTTATTTTACTTGACAAATATGTTCAACTTTCATCTTCAACTTGAGAAGACGTTAAACTTAACGAATCATTTTCATCTGCTTGCATCTTTTAAAAGATTTTTAAGCTTAAACAGGGTCTGTCCCTTAAGTTCCCGGAATGATGCCCAGATACTTGTGCGCAAAGGTATCTACTGCATTCTCGTCGAGCAAAAATTAGACTACCTGTTACGCCTCCAGCGTCTCTCGCGGAATTCCTTTCAGGGGTTTTTCGATCGTTGGGAAAAAAAGAAAAAGAAATTCACTGGTGCCAGATAGGGGCTGTACGGTGGCTGGGGCATTGTTAGAACACCCATCTTACGCGTTGTCATGATGCAAAATCCAATTGTTGTGCTGAAATTCCTCATTTGAAAATCCTCCGTTAAAATGCGATTAATGATTGTTTTGGGTATTCACACTCCTCTGCAATTATCCAAACACTTTATCGTTGATCTTTGTTTCAAACTTGTCGCACTTCTTGCACCAAGTCGTTCGCTTGTGATGTTGACGGGCATTCCCAGCGGTCATCATCGTTAACGGACTAACGACCTTCCGGAACCTGTTGTGCCACATAAAAGGTTAGCTTTGTGTCATCGCCCCATCATTGTAGGCTTTCAGAAGCATTTCGAACGTCTCCGCCCCATTTTTATCTAGTTTCACTCAAAACTTAATTGCATAACTCTGCTTCAAAAACTAGTCAAATTTTTGCTCGACGAGGATGCAGTAGATACCTGTGCGCCGAGCGTGACACTACCTCAACAACTGCTCGTAGGCGAATACCCGCAGGTCTCGTTTTGAAGCTTAGATTCCCTACCAACTTTTCTGCCCCCCGAAGCTCCACCCCTCCAGCCAGTGTTGACAACTTCAAAAAATCATTCCGGGAACTTTTGGGACTGACCCTGTATATAGTAAATAATCCCTCACGTAACTGTAAAAAAAAATGCATTTTTTTATTAAACATATAATTTTATACAGGATGTCCCAGGTTCATAGGGACAAAATTTAAGGGGAAATAGGGGACATCATAAGAATTCAGATTTGCGTAGCAACCCATGGTTGGAAACGTCTTCGTTCACCACTTGATGGCATTATTCACAAGAGCTTTCAAGAAAACAGATCTGCATTACCATACTCATTTGAGCTGTTATCGTCCGCAGAGGAGTATGGAACGTTTTCACAATCGCCGAGCTCGCAGACCTGCACCTGATTTATGGGTTGGCAGAGGGAAATGCACGATCAACAGAAAGATTGTATCGCAAAAGGTACCCATAGAGAGATGCACCAGACCGCCTGATGTTTGCTAATTTGCATCTCAACTTGTGTGAATATGGATAATTACGAGGTAATAAGCATAGTGATGGCGAGCCACAAGTGGCTTGAACTCCTAACATGGTACTAGGATTCCGTCGAACGGTATCCAACACATTTTGTTCCATGCATGAAACAAAATGTTTTGGATACCGTGGCCTGCCCTTACTATGCTTATTACCTCGTAATGATCCATATTCATGCAAATTGTGATGCAAATTTAAAGCATCAGGCGGTTTAGTGCATCTCTCTGTGGGTATCTTTCGCGATACAAACTTTCTATTGCTCGTGCATATCTGCTAGCTCTGTATTTGTAAAACGTTCCATATTCCTGTGTGGGTGATAACAGCTCAAATGAAAGCGGTAATGCAGGTCTGTTTCCTTAAATGCTCTTGTGAACAATGCCACCTAGTGGCGAACGAAGACGTTGCCGACCATGGGTTGCTATGCAAATCTGAATCCTTATGATGTCCCCTACCTTCCCTTAAAGTTTGTTCCTATGAACGTGGGACACCCTGTATTATCTTTGCCCAATTTTAATTTAATTTTTATTGCGACTTTTGCTATAAAAGTCTGAAAGAGGGAATCTTAACGTGGTTTGTCCCCTTTGAAAGAGTCTGTGGAAGTTTAAAGAGAGTTTATGACATTCCAGAAGTCTATTAGCTGTCAATGACAATTGTTTCTGTTTTAAAATTGCATTTAATTTTTGAGAATTGTTATTATTAAGTACTAAAATCTGTTTTAATATACATAGATATAAAAATAGATTTACTTAAGGAGGTGTGATCCACACATCTAAAGAGAAATGTCACAGTATAAGAAATAAAACATAAATCTGATAGCTTCCATTTTTCTATTTCTGTTCATATTCTGAGTTAAATTGTTATTTTTAAATTATATTAATATTATGATTTTATTATATACTGTATATTTTAGAGAAAAATATAAGAGGCTCGATGAAAAAAAATCTTTTAAAAGGGAAAACATTTAAAAACTCTTGGCTAAAAGTTGCTTGTCCTTGATTATCCTTCTACTAAATACTTGATTTTTTAATGTAAAAAAAGCACAATTTAACATTTGATAAACCTAAGTTTAATTTCTTTAGTTATACGTCTCGCGCGTATTGGAACTTATATGTGTTTTATATTTCGTGTGAGTATCTTGCAAAATACACTTTTCCATAAAAGTACACTTATAGCAATATAGTATATTAAATAATACTTGTGCCCTTTCGTAAATAGAATAATTGAATTGATTAACTGATTTTTATTGGTTATTGAGTAAATCAATTTTGATATTATCCATCATATGACCAATCATACGCTGTATGATGCATTCCATCATATGAGAGTAGAGTTGTTACTATTACTTGAAATTCTCTTTTTAACTTTTAACGTAACGAGTTACATTTTCATTGAATGCTTAACGAAAGTTAAGTACACAGTATTAACAATACGATGAAGGGATTATGAGTGCATAGATGTTCCTAATCACATGTGCTCATTATATGTGTACATACTGATACATTTTTTTATGTAAAAAAATCTTTAAATTGCGTTTTTTTCTGTTTGACACTGAGCCAAGATAGCATTAAACCATT